>JAOQMR010000007.1:13927216-13961612 GCA_027563865.1 Erythroxylum pelleterianum
TTATGAATAAGTTAATTATTTATATGAATTATTTTCCTTATTATATAATTTTACTAATTCTAATTTATTTATCAAAATTTTAAATGGATTAATTTTTTAATTTTATTTTAATAATTTTTATTATTAAATACTGAAATTGATCAATTTTTAATTAATCAAATACGGTATTCATAACATTGGTGACAGTGTGTGTAGAAAGCTTATATGTGTGTAGAAATAGCGGCCGCTCCGCTATTCGCTATTCCGCTATAGCGTTTTCGGGGTCGGCCGCTCCGCGCCGCTATCCGCTATTAACTACTATGCTCCACATATGTTTTCAGCTTCTCCATTTCTTAGGTATTGAACTCAGGAATAGGTTTCTTAGAATTTCCGTCATTAGTTGACGAAGTGCTCACCGTATGTGCTTGATTTCGGTCATTCCCACTGCGATTGGGCTTGCCATGAAGCTTCCAGCACTTCTCCCTAGTATGCCGATACTTTTTGCAGACTGTACAGTATAGAGAATCTCGATTCAAAGTTTTGGATGAGTCCATTCTAGTGACAACTGTAGAATTATTAGTCTCCTTCAAATCCGTGGCCTTAGTAATAAGTGCAGAACCATCTCCTCCTTGAGGTTCAAGCATAACACTTCGACGTCCCTCTTCCGCACGTATAATAGCTATTGTCTCATTCAGAGACAGTAGTTCTTGTTTTCCCAAAATCTGCACCCTTACAGCATCGAACTCCACATTTAAACCTGCCAAAAAATCATAACTACAATTCTTTTCCACAAAACGTTTTAAAATTGCTGCATCTACACTACAACTCATTTGGATACATTGATAATGATCTATCTCCTGCCACAAGCTTTGTAAGAGACTCGAATATTCAGTGACAATTCGAGTCTCCTGTTTAGCTGCTGAAACTTTCATCCTAACCTCATAGATCTGTGTAGCATCATTGACTTTGGAATAAGTCTCTCAAATAGCTTCCCATATCTCCTTGGCAGTTCCTAGGAACATGCATGTATCACTAATTTATGGCAGCATTGAGTTCCATAGCCAAGACATAACCATGGAGTCTTGTTCATCCCATGCCGCAAATTTTGGATCATCCTGTGAAGGACCAGTACCCAATAAATGACTCAATTTTCCTCTCCCTTTTAGGAATGTGTGGACCAGTTGTGACCACTTTAAATAGTTCTTCCCATTCAATTGGTATGCAGCTTGAATATTCTGCAAATCTCCAGGTATAGCAGCAGCAGTACTCTCGACAGAGTGGCTGATGATTTCAGCAGAACTACTAGGGGATTCTGACATGATTGATTCGGTAGGACTAAGGAAAGGAGCAGGAAAAAAAAGAGATAAGGCTAGGACGTTGAAGAGGGATAGAGAAGATAAGATTCTCTAGTCATATAAGATTCTCGGTCAGTATGACCAGAGAAGAAATCGAAGTTTTTAGGAAAAATGGGCTAATAGCTCTGATACCGTGTGAAATATTAGCAGAGAAGAAACAATTTCATTCTCATATGTCGTAGGTTACATCTATATTCAATATATTTACAAGTGTCTATACTAAATAAAGTATCAGATTTCCTAAGATACATGGAAATCTGTATCTTATCCTAATCCCTAAAAATCAGGGATTCATAAGATTTCTATAGCTATACAATCTTCTAGATAATACTGCATGATTCTACATAATCTGCATGATTCTACATAATCCGACAGAAACTATCCTCCAAAAGAGTGACATGCAAGATGCATTCTTAGGAAATTAAATATACAAGATCAACTTGATTAGGAAGTAATTCCAGTGCTTATCTTATTCAGACAATAGTCATCTTATTTAGAAAGTCTATTATTTTCGTAAGTCTATTTTTATTAGGAGAATAAGTTTGCAAATCCTTATTCTATTTCACTTATTAAAATTTATTTAGTCTATTTAATGGACATTACGTTGAATTAGAAAACTGTCAGAATTTTTCATATAAATAGTTGAGAAAAAGTTTGTCAAAGACGAGTTTCCTAAACAGCAACCACAAGACCTAGAAAGGGGAAGCACTATAGTAAAGGAAAAGTGGATTTCCAGTGAGTTGTCCCTTATGTCATCTGATGACTAGATCCTACAACAAAAACACATGCCAATTCAGTATCAGAGTTTGACGTCGTGGACGATTCTATAGACTTGTCAAGCCAAGTGGATGTGTTCATGAGAAACATCAAGCCGAGGCTGTCTATGGTGGAGGACTGCCAACAGTCCAACAAAAAGTTCTTGAACTCGTAGATAGAGGAGATTTAGCGAGAGTTGAAAGGGCGAAGTAAGAACGATGAGGAGGGAAACAATAGTTGTACTTGTAGAGACCAAAGGGAGGAAAGAAGCATTGGGCTAAATTAAAATTTCCTTCATATGATGGTACAAACGATCCATTGATTTGGATCCATAAGTGCGAACAATTCTTTGAAAATTATCAAAAGCCTAAAAGGGAGGTAGGGCTGGCAGCATTCCATCTTAATGGGAAGGTACAACAGTGGTTTCACAAGGTGAAGCAAGAGGAGGCAGGTATGGATTGGGGAACATTTGTGAAGCAACACCACCTAAAGTTTGGCCCTCCTATAAGCCTCAACCCCCTAGGTGAATTAGCCAACCTAAAGCAGATAGGAACGGTGGAAGATTATCAAAAGGAGTTCCAATCATTGCTGGCCTGAACCAAAGGGCTCACTACGAAGCAAAAAATCAACCTATTCACTGCTGGTATTATGGAAGGGCTGTGACTGGAAGTAGAATTGTGGCAATCGAATAGCTTAGGAGCTACTATGAATCTAGCCTGCATTTATGATTAGAAATTACGGAGAAGCCAAGTTGTTTTAGGACGGAACCCTAAGGCAACACCTGTTGGGAGCAATTCAAAAACAACCACCAGAGGGACAACTGCAGAGAAGGAAAACTCTGAGGCAGCATTCAGTATAGGGAGCATAAATACACTTGTTTTAAAAAGTTAACTAAGGCAAAGATGGAGGAACGAAGGGCAAAGGGGCTTTGCTTCAATTATAATGAAGATTCTATCGGTGACATAAATGTAAGAAGTTGTTTTGGGTAGAATTGGTAAAATCCGAAGAAGAGGATGAAAGAGGGCTAGGATATACAAGGTTACCATAAGTTCGAGCTTGAGGACAAGCTCTTTGTCAAAGGAGAAGTAATGATATGCAATATGCATTCTTAAGAAAGAAAAAATACGAGAAGATAAACTTCATTAGGAAGTAATTGCAGTGATTCTCTTATTGAGGCTATAATCATCTTATCTAGGAATTGTATTATTTTTGTAAGCCTATTTTAATAGGAAAATAAGTTAGCAAATCCCTATTCTATTTTACTTCCTAAAAACTCTTAAAGCATCGAGCATTAGAGGGCATTCAATGAATAAGAATGCGGTCAGAATTTTTCGTAAAAATAGCTGAAAAAAAACTTGTTAAGGACGAGTTTTCTAAACAGCAACCATAGGGCCTAAAAGGGGAAGAACTCTGGCAAAAGAAAAGAGGATTTTCCTATGAGTCATCCTGTGACTAAGTCCTATACAAAAACACATATCAATGAGCTAGCCAAAAAATGAAATGGTGGTTGCGGAGATCTATGGAGCCAAGGAAACAGATCAGTGATCATAATGCTAATTTGTTCACTATGGATAGAAATTGCATATAATTTAATCATAAAGTACACTTACAATAAGCGCCTGGCATCACTTTGAATGATAGGCATCCACTTGGAATACGAACCAATAACGTCTGCAACTGATCTACATACCTAAAGTTGAATAAGCATCTTAGATGGGCATAACAATAAGTCATCTCTAAAGGAATCTTATTTTCTTTTCAGTAAAAGCATTGTGATCAAACTTATGTTTACAAACAAGCTTCAAGGACGGAAAAGTTTACAAGGAGATATCAAGACATACAATGCCCATAAATCCCTTAAGCCCATCAGTTGCCCTATTGGACAAGATAGCCACCAACTGCATTATCACTGAGAAATCAAAGTTCTGGCCTTCCTGTAGGATGACTTCAGAGACCTTTCAAAATACAAAGACAAAATTTCCTACTGTATTAAAATGTCTGCTCTGTAAAATAAAAAGTTGATTAACATAACCAAGCAACTTAAGCATTTCAACTTAATATTTAAGAGAAGATGCACAATAGGTTTTATTAAACAATATGTTGAACACTGTAATAACATTTACTCATGTAAGTCTCAACTAACGATGAACTTCATACTGTTAATACATCAATAACAATAAAAGGTTGATGTTAAAACTCAAAGATTAGACTAGGTAATAGTAGGAACGAACTGTAAGTAGATTATTATTCCAAGAATGTGCAAATGTCCTATAACGTATAACGCATATTTCTTGCATGTCCATAAGCCTGTTTGTTGTCAATGAATGCACACTTCCTCATAATCACCTATCTTTTGATCGTTTTCCAATAGGGTGAAATGTACATTTTCAGTGTTTGTATAATAGGTCATTTAACTAAGATGTAAATATAGACACCCATACATAAAACTATGTCGATGAACGAGGCGTGCAATGTGTGTGAAATTGTTGACGCCAATACAATGACTATTAAAAACTAGAAATGACAAATAGTTAAAACATTTTGAAAGAAGACAACTAAGCTGAATTGAACCTAAACTGTAAGGACTAAAACAGTTATCCTTTTTCATTATTTTGGATTTTTTATCCATTTTCCTTGAGCTACAATAGCTAGCATGATAGATAAAAATATATAATTGATGATCATTATACTTTTGTCTAATCCATATTGTTTTGTATTAATTTGCCACTAATTAAAAAACCTATAACTAAACCTTCAAGCACCAAAATAGATGTCAACTCCAATTATAATGGAAAACATTGCTTAAAACATATTCTTGCTTTCTCAAACAAGTTGTCAATATGCTGTTAGATAAACTCAACACCAAGATTTCTTCCTTTCTTCTAAACCAAAAGGATAACAGTAAGTTTCAAAAATATATTAAAATGGATCCCAACTTCCATTACATTTTGTACATGAATTTGAGTTATATTAAATCAGTAAATTTACTATAATGGAGTAATTAACCTGCTTCAAATTATCGAATATACCATGCACACACTAACTTTAAATTTAGAGAACTCAACAATATTTAGAGGTTTATTTACTTGTTCCCTAGCACAGAGCTCATTTACCAAAAATGAGACACATATGCATTCAGATACCAAGTGGGCTTGAAGATTCATTTGTACGACTAATATTATGAAGATTCAAGGATCTCTTTCAGAATTGGTTAAATTGGTCATATTTGAGCAGCTATCTTGCATGCCTAAAATAAAATAACCATAGTTCATAAGTTTGAAATTCTTTAGAATCTAGACTATCAAGAGCTCAACAATTGCATCCTTTCCGGATGATTCACAAGATAACCCACGGGTAGACTCATGCCAGGTTTAATGATTTTTAAGTCACTTATTTAAACGCTAGCAGGCCCAATAATTATTTGTGATGTTTACCACTTTTAACATGACAAATGTTGATAGGTTCCTTACTCCATAATTTGTGTTCTACAACCAACTTAAACATTTCATAAGGGCATATTTAGATACAGGAACTGAATTCAATTTA
Source organism: Erythroxylum pelleterianum (assembly GCA_027563865.1). NCBI lineage: Eukaryota > Viridiplantae > Streptophyta > Magnoliopsida > Malpighiales > Erythroxylaceae > Erythroxylum > Erythroxylum pelleterianum. Next base: position 13,932,853 of record JAOQMR010000007.1, read on the forward strand.
TTACTGATCCTATTTTTAAAGTGAACACAACAATATTGAACTTACAGAATCGTTCGTAGAATAGAATGTCTAAATTTGTGTATAATTGAAGTATATATGTATTGGATGGTTGTAAGTATAGATATATGAGATGCTTTAACAAATAGTTCATGCAAAATCCCTAAGAATACTCATTAATTTTGCAAATTAAATTCCATAATGACGGTAAAAGGAGGTGTAAAGAAGCAACAGATTAAGACACTTATGTTAGCGATGCCTATATTTAAGGCTTAACATCCATATGAGATGCAAGAACGAAGTGGATAAAGAATTATTTATGGGTTCAACAGTCAAACAGCCCTAGTTCTCTCTGTGCTTCTAAAATGCATAACTAATTGGTTTGACTTTAACCACCGACTATTGTTTTATCTGCTTGTAAACAGATCAGTTGTAATAATTATAACCGTAAATGTTCACTCTTGGTAAAAGATGAATAACAGTAAAAAGTGTTCTGCAATTGAAAATCCTAGAGAATTTATCAAAAATACTAATTACTAAAGATCACTTATAAAACAGTTGTGATTAGAAATTGAGTTCCTAGGTGCCTTTGGGTCAAGGATCAAACCTCAACTGTGAACTCAAATAGTACATATCCTTGTTGAAGACGTTGTAAATTCTGTATATTTCTATTATTCTTATCTTCTTATGTTAGAATATTCTTTGTATCATAATATAATAATTTTACGTTATTCAGAAAAACTATATTATCATATTATGGAATATTGCACTGTGCTACTATTATAATAGAAGAGATAAACCTAAAGAAAAATATACACCCGATTATCGTTGTGGTTTTGTTCCCATGCATGTAGGTCATAAGTCGAGGCATTAAACCTCTTGTTCATTCTTCTCTTTACCCTTTCTCCTTTATTTTACTCACACATGGTATCAAAACCTATTTTCACATGGTATCATAGCTATTTTCACAATTCTTTTATAGTTTATTAGTCACTTGTTCACATATTTATGTTAGGACTTAAATTGGCAAGGTCTGTTAGGTTCACAATCCACAATTCCTTTTATAACACAAAAAATTTAAATTACACGATGGTTAGCTTATCAATTTACTGGTTAAAATCGTAAATTATGGTGAGACAAATTCAACCAAAAAGCAACCTCTTAAGGAATGCAATTCCAAAAGATTTACAAAAACTATGCTTACCACATTTAGGGCAAACAATTTGCTCTCCACCTCCTTCCAAGGTATAGGCAAATTTTCCCAACCAGCAAAGCCAAGCTACAACAAATTGGAAGAATAAACTATGAACATATTTACCAATAACAATTTAAACTGAATACATAAGTCTTGAAAAAGATATAAGCAAACTCCATAAACTATTTTTTAACCAAAAACAATAAACTACAAAATATCTGTAGCCTAATTCCGCTCCGAAACTAAATATAAATGTTCACTAAGAGATCTCACACTCAATTTGCATTTAACAAGGAATGCAGGAACATTAGATACTCGCATATAAATCTAAACTCAGTTCAAATGAGCTTCCAATGGCCCAACAAACTACAGTCAAGGACTACAAAAAGACCATAAACCTTAGCCATCAATTCACCCATTTTATTCGGTATTTTAATTGCCAAAAATAGAGTTTAGGTCCAAAAATACAAAATTATTGGAAGCAGGGAAAGCTCTAGTAAGAATAGCACACAAAAAGCACAGTGAAACACAAACCTAAAATTCAAAGGCCAAACAAGGTATACAATCCTCACTAGATAAAACCTAACAGCAGAACAAATTGCAATGTCAGGTACGCACTTGTATATCATCAATCAATCTGAATTTTGACAAGAGAAACAGACAAACAAGGACATAAGGGAGGAAAAGGATACCATATTTCTTGCCAATTTCTTTGTTATAGAACTTGATGAATGTCATAGAGATTTTGGTATTTAGTGTAAGAATATTATTATTGTACTATAATATAAGAATACTTTCTACATCGCTTTGTACTAAAACAACTATATAGTATTCTATAGACTATTACACATAAATGGGCTAAACTTAATGAAAACATGTTAGCATTAAACCAATATGTATATTCTTCTTCCTTCTCTTTCTTCTTTCTGTCTTTTATCCCTATTTCCATAGAGTATAAAAGTTGTATAACATAATCTTGTAGCTAAATTTTGACCACGTAAACCTATCTTTATCTCTTATCCTTTAGAAGCTAACGTTTTTATCCTGTAACCTGAAGCTTTGTTTCTGTTAGAGATTATGATTTGATTGAGTATCTTTAGGGATTATAAGTGCAACTTACCTTATATGAATAAGATAATCTAGTATATAAAGGGAGTGAGAGATGCTGATTTCTGCAAGCTCTTCCCATCTCTTTTCTTAATTCACATCATGGTATCAGAGCAAGTTTTCTTATCTTGTCTCTAATTCCTTTTTCCTTCATTCTCTCATAATCGAAACGCATACCCAAACCTTTCTCACAAAAATAAAACTAACATTGACAATCTAATCACAGAAACACCTCAAGCAACCACCGGCGGCCAAGTCAGAGGAAAAGGTGACACCAACGAGTTTCCCATGTGCCCCCACTCGCCACCGGCAGCCGCTGTTCAACTGGCGCATGTAGCCCAAGTGCCACCTTCCGGTGATGTTCTATTGACCCTACTGCGATAGATTGAGTCGCGCCAACTCCAGAAACCTATTGCTGATGTGTTTTTCAGCTTGTAATTGCTGGAAACTGGGTTGTGTTTAACCTTTAGTCAGTGATGTATTTTTCTGCCTTTAATAGGACAAATAGAAGAATTATTAACTAGTAGCTAAAAACAAAAAATTAGGAAGTATGACTAACATTAGGCGGCAGGAATATCAGGTTTTAAGGTTGAATTTTGGCTATGAATGCAGAATTTTCAAATTTTGTAAAGCTGGGAATTTAAATTTTAATTGCTGGAAATTCAGCCTTAGATTTCAGGGTGATGAAAATCAGAACAGTGATTTAGGAGAAATTATTTCCTAATCATAAAATAGGAAACACGAGGATATCATGGATATTTACTTTAGGAAATTGCTGTAAATAGGGGATATTGCTGTAAATAGGAAATATTTTAGTTACCTAAACTAAGCTAGGGCATGTGTATATATTCAAAGGCACTTGTTGTGCAAAATAAAGAAAAAAAAAAGATTACTTCTTTCTTCATGGTATCAGAGCCCAAGACGTTGTAACTCCAGGTTTTTTTTTTCTGACACTTACTTGGCCTTCATTGCCAATAATGCCTTCTGGAAAACAGATGTCTGAATCTGTTACCAACTAAAACCCCAACGTGGATGTCCCTTCCTCCTCTGAAATCTCCTCTGTTGGTAATCCCAAAATGTACACCCCTACCCATATTGGCGAATTACAAACCTTGTTTCCATCTTACCAACTCAATGGTAAAAACTACCTCCACTGGTCACAAATGGTTATGACTTTCCTTAAGGGTAAGGGAAAGCTTTCTCACCTATTAGGACCTACTCCTGCTGTTTCGAATCCCAAGTTTGAGGCTTGGGATGTAGAGGATTCCTTAATCATGTCATGGCTTTGGAACTTTATGGAACCAGACATTAGAGGCGCTTACATGTTCCCCTCATTTGCTAAGGAGATATGGGATGTTGTTATTCAATCTTATTCTAAAGTAAATGATGCCTCTTTAATTTATGAGATTAAGACCATAATCTCATATATCAAGCAAGGTATGCACTTTGTCACTGAATATTACAATCTAATGAAGAGTTTTTGGCTTGGATCATTATCAGAATTTTAAAATGCGTTGAATGATGACAGTGTCAAATTACAAAATTTTGTAGAAAGGGAAAGAATTTTTGAATTCTTAGCAGGTCTTAATGTTGAATTTGACCAACTTCGGGTTCAAACACTTGGTAAAGACCCTTTACCGTCTTTGAATGAGGCCTTTCCACTCATCAGGGCAGAAGGGAGCCGGAGAATTGTGATGTTGGGATCCAAATCTGTTGACAGCTTAGCATTTATGTCTATGAAAACCAACAAAGAAGCCCTTAACGACCACCAACATAATCCTCAAAATAAGGAAGCTGTCTGGTCCAGTTTTTGTAAGAAGCCTCGTCACACTAGAGAGACCTGTTGGAAATTACATGGGAAGCCACAGAAAGCACAGAAAGAAAGGGCAAACAAGGATGGACAGGCCAAAGCCCACTTCACTGAACCTACAAACTCTGGAGATTCTGATCAAGCTAGGTCAGAACTAAAAGGACTTAACAAAGAAGAGATTGAGTGCCTAAAGAGCATTCTGAATTCCCTGGAAGGTGCTGGTGCATCATGCTCATTAGCCCAATCAGGTGATTTTTCAAATTCTCATGCTCTTAGTGCCTCATTAGTGTCTCCTAGGGATTCTTGGGTTGTAGATTCAGGTGCTACAGACCATATGACTACCTCTCATCATTCTCTTATTTCTTATAACCCTTGTCCTAGTAATAGAAAAGTTAAAAGTTGCAGAGGGCTCTCTTACTACTGTTGTAGGTCAAGGAACCATTCCTTTGTCCCCTAATCTTCTCTTGAAAAGAGTACTACATGTTCCCAAACTTTTTGCCAATCTTTTGTCCACTAAAAGATCTACTAAAGACTTGAATTGCTTTGCCATCTTTGATCCTAATTATTGTGTATTTCAAGATCGGGAAACGGGGAAGATGATTGGCCATGCTAAGGAAAAGGATGGACTCTACCTTCGGGAATCTAATAGTGGAGACAAAACCTCACATCGCTCCTTGACTTTCATGACCAGAGACACTCTTAACCCTATTTGGCTTCACCATTATCGTTTAGGTCATCCTTCTTTTAGTTTATTGAGAACCATGTTTCCTAATTTGTTTAAAAACAATGATCCTAACAATTTCCATTGTGATGTGTGTGAGTTTGCCAAACATTGTCGTCCTTCCTTTCCTTTGAGCAATAATAAATCTGAATTTCCTTTTACTTTGATTCATTATGATATATGGAGACCTTCAAGGATACCTAATGTGTCAGGAACTAAATGGTTTGTTACCTTTATTGATGACTGCAAAAGGGTCACGTGGGTCTTTCTCATGAAAAACAAATCGGAGGTCAGTGAGATTTTTCCTAAATTCTTTCATATGATAAAAAACTAGTTTGGGGTGGGCATAAAAGGGGTCAGGAGTGATAATGCCTGGGAATGCTTTAATCAAACCTTATCTTCTTTCTTTCAACGTGAAGGCATTATCCATTTTTCATCTTGTGTTGACACACCTTAACAAAATGGGGTGGCTAAGCGCAAGAATTTATATCAAATGAATGTCCCTAAACAATATTGGAGAGGCTATTTCAACTAGAGTTCACTTGATAAACAGATTGCCTTCACGACTTCTAGAGTTCAAAACATTGGTAGAAATGCTCCATAATGTCTTCCCCAGCTTTAATATAAATAGTCTAACTCCAAGGGTGTTTGGATGTGTTAGTTTTGTTCATATTCATGCTCACAATAGGGGAAACCTTGACCCACGAGCCCTAAAGTGCATCTTTGTTGGCTACTCTCCTACACAAAAGGGGTTTTCATCCTCCCTCACATAAATTCTTCATTTCCAAGGACGTGTCATTTGTTGAGAGTCAATCTTTCTTCCCTAATACTTATCTTCAGAAGGAGATGGGGAATTCTGCGGAAGATAAGTATAGGGAGACTAACTTCTTACTTGATTTATCTTTCCCAAATACACAGACTGAGTCAGCCACTACTGTCCCTACACCACCTAACCAATCTGACCAAAATAAGGTAGAAAGTGCCCAGCCAGATACCTAAAAAAATACTGCACCCATCCCTAACAAGCCTCTCTTAGTCTACTCACGAAGGGATACTGTCCAAACCTTACCAAAGCATGCTCAAGGATCTAACTCAGAATCAGGTACTGAAATACAAAACCCTGAACTTGATGATTTGTATGTCCCTATATCTCTTAGGAACATGCACTAAATACCCAATTTCACACTACACTTCACTTGAAAAATGTTCTCCAAGCCATAAATGTTTTCTTACAAAAATAAATTCAAGTTCCACACCACAAACACTTGATGAGGCACTTAGGGATAGGAATTGGAAAAATGCCATGGATGATGAGATGAATGCATTAATTAAGAATCAAACATGGGAAATAGTGGATTCACCAAAAGGGAAAAAACCAGTAGGATGTAAATCGGTATTCACAATTAAATATAAAGCAGATGGTTCATTGGAAAGATATAAAGCAAGGCTAGTAGCTAAGGGGTATAATCAAACTTATGGGGTTAATTATCTTGAAACTTTTGCCCCAGTAGCAAAAATGAACACTACACATATACTGTTATCCTTGGCAGCTAATTTTGATTGGCTTGTGCAGCAATTTGATGTAAAGAATGCCTTTTTACATGGTAATCTAAATGAAAAAGTGTACATGACAGCCCCTCCTAGATTTGAAGATAAGTTTGGGAATAGAATATGCAAATTAAAGAAAGCCTTGTATGGCCTTAAACAATCTCCTCGGGCATGGGAGATTCACAAAGGCTATGCCGGAAATGAAGTTCAAACAAAGTCAAGGAGATCACACACTATTTATTAAATTTGCTGCAGAAAACAAAATGACGGCCCTCATTGTTTATGTGGATGACATTATAGTCACAGGTAAACTTGCCAAAGAGTTGAAACACCTCAAACTTAAACTTGCCAAAGAGTTTGAAATCAAAGATTTGGGGCAGTTGAAATATTTTTTGGGCATAGAAGTAGCTCGTTCAAAAGAGGGAATTTTTCTATCCCAACGCAAGCATATTCTGGATCTTCTAGAAGAAACTGGAATGATGGGGTGCAAGCTAATTGATACACCTATAGAACATAATCATAGAATAAGTGAGGCCAAAGATGATGAACCTGTTGATAGGGGGAGGTATCAAAGACTAGTGGGAAGACTAATTTATTTGTCACATACCAGTCCTGATATAGCAAATGCAATAAGTGTAATTAGTCAGTTCATGCATGACCCAAAACATGTCCATCTTCAAGCAGTGTATATAACTATCCCTGGCAGAGGGATTATGTTTAAGAAAAATGACAACAAAATAGTTGAAGCTTATACGGATGCAGATTGGGCAGGCTCAAGCATTGATAGAAGGTCAACCACTGGGTACTGCACTATATTTTTGGGCAATCTTATCACTTGCAGAAGGAAGAAGCAATCAGTTGTGGCTAGATCAAGTGTTGAGGCAAAGTTTAGAGCTATGACTCACGGTATATGTGAGCTCTTGTGGATTCGTATCATCCTAAATGATTTAAAAGTTAGGTGGCAAGGACCTATAAAGCTCTACTGTGATAATAAGTTGGCTATTAGTATTGCTCACAACCCGGTACAACATGACAGAACTAAACACATTGAGATTGATAGGCACTTCATTAAAGAACCAATACGTTCCCATTGCCAAACAGATGGAAGATGTATTGACTAAGGGGTTGGCAAATGATAATTTCAAGATGTTATAAGCAAGCTGGGAATGCAAGACATCTATGCACCTACCAGCTTGAGGGGGAGTGATGAAAATCAGAACAGTGATTTAGAAGAAATTATTTCCTAATCATAAAATAGGAAACAAGAGGATATCATGGACATTTACTTTTGGGAAATTGCTATAAATAGGTGATGCTACTGTAAATAGGAAATGTTTTAGTTATCTAAATTAAGCTAGGACTTTTGTATATATTCAAAGGCACTTGTTGCGCAAAATAAGAAAAAAAATTACTTCTTTCTTCACATGGTTTAATATGGCTAGAGTTTAAGTTTGAGTGGGCTGAAATTTTGGTTAGGGTTGCAGAAAAAAAAATTACTTCTTTCTTCACATGGTTTAATATGGCTAGAGTTTAAGTTTGAGTGGGCTGAAATTTTGGTTAGGGTTGCTGGAATTTAGTGAAGAACACAAAGAATGGATGGTAGGAAACTAGAAATCACTTCTAGGGCCTAAGAATCACTCTTAGAAGAACGCATTACAGGTTCTAATTGAAAACTCAAGTTTGTAGTAAATTTCCAGATTGCTTCCTATTAATGAAAGGCTAAGTACATATATATATAGAGTTCGTAGAATCCTTATTGTAGTAGGAAAAGGATTTCCAATTTAAATCCTATTATAATGGAAATTCTATAAATCCTACACTAGGATAACATATCTAAGTAAGAATAACATAATATTGCTACAAATTCTATAAATCCTATTGTAATCTTTGTATTTGCATTTTCTTCTTTCTCTCTTTATTATCTCTAATTTCACATAGTAGCAAAGTTAATTTAACAAAATGAATAGCAAATCCAGATCCTAAACTATTAAGTAATAATCACATCACATGCCCTCACTAGCCACTTCCCAAAATGAAGCTACAAGAAAAATTACACAACATTTCTACATGACTCAACTACCTCAATAAAGTCCCGTACATTTTGAGAAGGCTTTATGCCTAAGCCAAGCAAACTATTGTCTAGCATACAAAAGTCATAAATTTTATGAAGCCATGAAAGAAGTGCACTTCAAATTTGTACTAGTCTAGCAGTGAAAGCATGTTCAAGCAACAAATGCCACTCAATTGGAAGCTCCAATCTAAAGAATTTTGGACAGTTACAACAATTAATTGTGTAAGTCTATGCATGATTTTAAAAGTAGCACCTTTTGTATAAATGTCATAGGCCCCAAAAGCTGACATATATCTACCAGAAGCTCCACGAGATTCATCCTAAAATGCACTAGACCATCAGGCAAGTCAAGTGCTCCAATCTCATCCCTAAATGTACACTCATCAACCTACACATCCAACAAAATAGAGAACAGAAATAAGACATCAACTTAATTTGCTATTAGTTAGGAAAAATATTTATTGCAACCACAATCTAAGAGAATATGCAAATATAGAAAATAGATGACCAGTAAAGATTCCATGCATCATATTTGAAGCAAATCTTTCCAAAAAAAAAAAGTAAATAATGAACTTGCAAAACAAGATTGTTTGACTATGTTTTAGAGAATTTCAAACACTTCCTTCTATGCTAATATTTTCCCTAAATTTGATTAATGTTGAAAATTTGATGAGTTATATTAGGAAATCATTCAACCCACAAGCTTAAGTTGTTGGATGAGGCTTAAGAATGGGTTATATACGGCTCTAATACACCCCTCAAACGAAATGTAGACAAACACAACAATAATAATAAATCAAAAATGAGAGTCACACAACTTGAACTTGAAACTTGTTAATCGCACAAGGCTCATTCTTAAGAATAATTATAAAGAAATAAAACAATGTGTCATCTCTTTCTATCACTCTCAAAGCTGAAAAGTTACACAAACAAACTCATCTAGACTAACAAGTATTCAAGTTAAGACAGGCGTATTCTGAAGTTTTTATATCAGTAGACCACGGGAACACATGCATAATCTCAGTAACAATAGAAGGATATGGTATTGTTCAGCAAAAACAACAAGACAAAACCAAAGATTAATTATTTAGGCATTCAAATCATTGTTGATCCATTGGAAGTTTTAGCGGCATTAAATGAAAAGTGGAGAGATGGTGAATAGGAAATATTCTATGTATGCATATGCAACATTTATATACTCAAAGACTATTTCAAATTACCATGAAGATTCTTTTCTTTGGGATTGAAGAAGGAAGAAGAATAAAATAAAGGTCAATAGGTAGAGAGAAAACCTGAGAACGCAACAAAAGCGTGTCAAGTAATGCTGAAAAAATAGACAAGAACACGTCTTCCACTCTTTCCCTCTTGTTTGCACCCTTTGCATCAGGGCCAAGTATATAGCTAGCAAGACTAGACCTGGGAAAGAGATAAGAACAAACAAGAACATAACTCTGATGCTCTAGCAAGAATTTGATACAACAAGTTTAATCAGCCTAATCTGATTCTATCAATTAAGGCATCCTTATAAGTCCTAAATTTTATCCCAAAAATTATGTAAGACAAAGTAGCAAGTATCTATCATAAGTTTTTGATTACTATGCCTTATAAATCTTAGTTTAAGTCCAAGAAGTCTTCTAAGGAGTCACTTTGCCTGCGAAAAAAATCACAAAATGATTGCATATGAAAGGTAAAGAAGTTGATGGTTAGCAAAGGCTGCATCAAGGTTTGATCCTTTGGGAGATTTACTTCATCAAGAATTTTCTGTTTGTTTAAAAAACATAATTTCAAAAACTCAGTTCACGAATAGATCAATCCGATTATTCAATTGATGTAAAGAAGAATATCAAGCTTTATTGAGAAGACTCAAGTTGAATAAAAAGCAAGCTTGAAGAATGCGTAAAGTTGCATGCCCCAAAGTTGCTCTTTCATTTTATAATCCTAGTCAATCTTAGAACAAATTTGCAAGTTAATCTGTCATAAAGACGCTAGATATTCCATTTTGGACTTTAATAACAAACAAAATATCAGTAATTAGGAAGTCAAAAAGAGACCTTATTTTAAAGCTGAATAATTAGGTAAATAAGATGGCTGAAGTTAAATGAGAATATTAAATAAGATGAACAAATTTAAGAGTCTATGGTGAATTCTTTCATGTAACACATCTTCAAGTTTATAAAAGAGATTAAAAGGACAAATCACTCAGCCCCAAGCCTTAATTTAGTAGGAACAAGGAGAATGCATTTGGTGTGACACTGCCTACTAGACACTTTCACAATAGGAACACAAGCAATGACTAGAGCTAGTTGTTTTACTTTGTAAGTCTTTTTTTATGATCATATTTCCTTACTAGCACCGGATTTAAGTTAATTCATGTTGCTTTAATCTGTTTAGGATTCAAGTAACGAAAATCCTTATTAAAATAGGGTTCAATTTCAATTTTAAATTTTTTTATTGGAACAGCTGTTTCATTAGGATTTGGGTTGTAGGATTTTAAATGTGTTTCAATGTTCAATTAAGAATAGAGTGATTTCTTTGTGAATGCTAAAATTTTGAATTAATATAAGTGATGTTTTCTCCTAAGAGCTATTATTAAACTATAAGAGTAATTTCTAATTTCACAACTCTCAAGAGTGATTTCTAGAACTATCCTTTTGTTTCTAACTGTTCAAACTGTTTCCAACAACTTCAACTATTATGTTTCTATTAGCCTAAAAGCAACTCCTCTCAATTATATCAAACAAGAAGAGAATTGGTTGACATCCTTTATAGCTGTCCTGCATCATTTCTATTTATGGAAACACAAGAAAACATGGAATAAGCAATGAATGCACTTGTAAGAAGGTTGAAGAAGCATATGAAGATATGCGAAGAATTGTTGATTTGTGATGGTTGAAACATGTGAAATGTAGGCAAAAAGTAGACCCCATCACATACGATCGCATTTAAGTTTTAGAGGAAGAGAAATAAATATGAATGCATCATATAAGTAGGGGTTGTGTGATAGAGCACATATAGTGACCAAAACTGTGATTATCTAGCTAATGGGAGTAAAAGGGAGAAAAGGTAGCCATTTAATGTAGTTTTAGAATTTGTTTCATTATGTTGAGTAGAATTAAATAACCACATAGCATCACGCTTGATCCAGTCATATGAAGCATGTGTGTATAAGCTCATTTGCATACCTATTCTAATCAAGAGACAAGAACAAAAGCTATTTTTTTGAAAGGAGGTACTGCATATTAATCAAATTAAACTACTGCATATTAATCAAATTAAATTTAAAAGTTCTGAGCTTTGGGTATTTTATCAAATTAGTTAAGAACTACAATTGACTAGTGTGCTTATTTGTGACCGCTAGAATAAAGTACAAATTGAAGTAAAGTTATATTGATATCAATTTCATGGCATGAAATCAATTGCATAATTAAAAAAGCCCAAAATACAAAAATTTTAAACGACCACAAGTCATGTGTATATGTACAATTTCATACGACAATGCCTAGAAAATAATAGCAATACCAGAATTGCAAGGTTGAGTCTGCAATCTCCCAATCTTCACTTGGAAATGCTACACAACTGCTAAATTTGGATATGAATTAGGAATCCAAGAAGAAATATATGCACAAGATTTTTTATGCAAGTTCACGCAAAACAACATTTGTATTCCTTTCAGTTACTAGAAACATACACCTCATTGAACATGTAGCTAATAAGACACAAGAAGGTAATGCAACATGCTATTCCATCTTCCTAAATCAAATGCCTTGGTTCTGTCTTCTAATGTTATGAATAAACAAGTTGATGTGACAAAAAATTCAATATGAAATCCAATCTAGCTCTAAAGCACATAATAGAAGCATTTAAGTGTATGTCCCACCGTAATAGAGCATATGCCATTGCAAGTGCCTCATTACTTGCCTCAACAATCAAAGAAGGTGCCTGAAACATTTTGAGACGAGTATAAAGCTAATGAGAAAAGAAGAAAGAGACACTAAGAAACGAAAAATCATACAGAAGACTTACAGCTTGACCAATTTCTAGAAGAAAGAGACACTAAGAAACAAAAGATCATACAGAAGACTTACAGCTTGACCAATTTCTGACATCAAACATGCCAAGCCACTGATCACCTTCTCATCTCTACTACTAAGAGCAGGCAAAAGAAGCACATCTTTGAGGAAATGTACTCTATATAAGAGAACTTGAGGCAACCCCTACACAAGCAAGCACAAAATGAGCAGCTAGAAAAAAGATAGCATACAGCCTGGAATTGGAACTGTATCAGCAAATTTTCTTAATAGTCTTGATAAACTTCTTGAAGGATAAAGATATTAATTGCTACAGTGATTCTATCTTAGCCATTTTCTGTGTTATATTCTTTGATGGTCAGTCTATGGTTTATTTTCCTTAAAAGTAAGTGTTGGGAAATATCCAGCTGGATATTTCCCAGATATTATTGACTCCTAAAAATTAGCAAATCAGATCAGTTAGGATATTATATACATATATTAGGATATTATGTACAGATATTAGTTTCCTAGAATAGCCCTCTCTATTTCTATATATACTTGTACCTATGTATTGATAAAATAGAGAATAATATACAACAGTTCAGAATTTCTGCATGGTATCAGAGCCATACCTGAACAGTCCTAAACCCTAACCGCCACCTACTATCCCTAATCCTAGTACCTAAATAGTCCTAAACCCTAGCCGCCACCTACTATCTCTAATCCTACCAATCTATGCCAACCATGTTCGACATTGGTGAATCCTCTAACCCATCTCTTCAAGCACCTCCTCCTCATAATACTACCTCAGATTCTCATTCCATTCAGATCATTACTATATGACTAAATGGAGAGAATTTTCTTCAGTGGTCCCAATCAGTTAGAATGTACATCCGTTGTAGAGGCAAGATCGGATATTAGATTGGTGACAAAAAGGAACCTATGGCTGATGATCCTACACACGGAATATGGGATGTTGAAAATTCTATGGTGATGACAAGGCAGGTAAATTCTATGGAGGAGGATATTAGCTCCAACTATATGTATTACCACACAGCTAAGGAGCTATGGGACAACGTGAATCAGATGTATTCTGATTTGGGAAACCAGTCCTAAGTGTATGAACTAACTCTCAAATTGGGTGAGATCCATCAAGGTGAGGATAGTGTTATTAAGTACTTTAATTCTCCGAAACATTTGTGGCAAGACTTAGATTTGTTTAATAACTATGAATGAAAATCCCCTGATGACGGTAACTATTTTCGGAAAACAGTAGAGGAAAACCGAATTTTTAAGTTCTTAATTGGACTTAATGTTGAGTTTGATGAGGTTAAAGGCAGGATTATTGGAAGACAACCACTTCCTACCATAGAAGAAGTCTTTGCAGAAGTCCGACATGAAGAGAGTAGACGGTTTGTGATGCTTGGCAAACAAAATCCTACACCTACTATTGAAAACACAACATTAGTTGCTGGGAATACTACTGGTTGTACTAAGAAGACTTGAGGAAGAGTCACAAGTTTGGTGTGACTATTGCAATAAAGCACGGCATACCCATGAAACATGCTGGAAACTCCATGGAAAGCCTGCAAATTGGAAGGGATTGCATGAAGAAAAATTTAATAAAACTTCTTCAACTCACTATGAATCACATAAAATCCCATTAGCACATGAGGTGGATGCTGGACGGTTCTCTCAAGAGCAGATTAATTACATTCTAAAGCTACTGAAACCCAAATCTGAATCCTCAAGTGCTCCTAATGCTTTTGTGGCACAAACTGGTAGTGATGTTAATGCCTTATCATGTTCCTTTCCATACAATTTCGCTCCTTGGATCATTGATTCAGGAGCATCTGACCATATGACCAATTCTTCTAATTTATTTCATACTTACGACCCTTGTTCTGGCCATGAAAAAATCTATATAGCAGATAGATCATTTTCTGCTATAGCTGGTAAAGGTTCAGTAATTACTATCCTCGAATATCTGCCTTAAATCTATCCGACATGCTCCAAAACTAACTTGTAATATGCTATCTATGAGCAAACTAGCCCACGACAAATTGTACCATTAAAATTTTTGACTCATATTGTGTCTTTCAGGAACTACGAGGAAGATGATTGGCAGTGCTAAGTTGATAGATGGTCTCTACTACTTTGTTGATGACAACTTGAAGAATAAAGAAGCTCATGGCTTAAGTAGTATTTGTTCTACCCCTGCTAAAGAACAGATCTTGCTTTGGCATAATAGATTAGGACATCCTAATTTCTCTTACCTCAAAAGACTAATCACCTCATTTGTTTAAATTTGTGGATTGTTCAAAATTTCATTGTGAGCATTGCATTTTATCCAAAATTCATAAGATTTCTTAAACTACAAAACCATATCAACCCTCCAAACCATTTTACTTAATTCATAGTGATGTTTGGAGTCCATCCCGTGTTAAAACCCTTACCGTAAAAAAAATGGTTTGTAACATTTATTGATGATCATACTCAGTTATCTTGGGTCTATTTGATACGTGAAAAATCTAAAATTGCTCAAATCTTTCAAAATTTCTATACCATGATTGAAACTCAATTTCACACATGCATCGGTATACTTGACTCTAACAATGGTACCGAGTATTTTAATGAAGTCCTTGGAAAATTTCCTAAGTCTAAAGGCATTGTTCACCAATCTACGTGTGTTAACACTCCTCAACAAATTGGTATTGCTGAGAGGAAAAAAAACATTTACTAGAAGTCTCTCGATCCATTATGTTTACAATGAATGTGCCAAAATACCTTTGGGGTGAGGCTATTTTGACTGCATCATACGTAATTAATCGAATGCCTAGCCGTGTTTTGCATTATGCTACACCCTTAGATGTGTTTAAATAATGCTTTCCTGAAAATAGACTTTACTATCTCTTCCTCTTCGAGTCTTTGAGTGTACTGTATATGTTCACAATTCAACTAGGGGAAACTCCAAACTAGATCCAAGAGCTGAAAAATCTGCCTTTATTAGGTATGCTCCTAGTCAACGAGGTTATAAATGCTTCAATCCTTTAACTCAAAAAATTGTTGTCTCCATGGATGTCACATTCCTATAACATCAAAAAAAAATCCTTCAGGCAGAGAACTCTAATGAAGCAGAAAACTTTTGGGCCATTACACCTAACCCCTACCCACTGTCATTATTGATAGTAATATAATTCCTGATAATGAAGCCAAAGATACTACTTCTAATATGTCCATGCTAGGAAATCCCAGTTCAACCACAGGGGGAGAAATACTACTGTTAGTTCATAAGGAACAAAATACTGAGCTTCGTGTTTATACTAGGAGGAAGACTCAATTGAGAAGTATAGAACAACCTACAATGCATGGCCTCTCAAATCCCTCGAAGAATGAACCTGGGAACAATTCAGGTAACCCTTCTGCTACTTTACCCCTTATTGTGCCTAGTAATGATCCATCTATACCTACAAATTACTAGTGATTTTTCTACTGATCTCTCTACTGATAATTACCTACCCATAGCATTTAGAAAGGGGAAACGGGCTTGCACCAATAGCATTTAGAAAGGGGAAATGGGCTTGCACCAATCATCCCATATCAAAGTACCTATCTTATGGGCAACTATCACACACACACAAATCATTTATCTCTAAAATCACTAACTTGTTTGTGCCAAGAAACATTCAGGAAGCACTTCAAGATCCAGATTGGAGATCAGCTGTTATGGAAGAAGTAAATGCACTTAAGAAGAATAAAACTTGGGAACTTGTGAATTCCTCTAGAGATAAAAAGCTGAAGGCAAGATTACTTGCTAAGGGGTTCATTTAGACCTATGGTATTGACTACCAAGAGACATTTGCTCCTGTTGCAAAGGTAAATACAATTCGGATATTGCTATCCTTGGCTGTAAATTTTGAGTGGACTTTACATCAACTAGATGTAAAAAATGCATTTCTTAATGGGGACTTGGAAGAAGTCTTTATGAGCCTACCTCCAGGATTTGAGGATACCTATGGGGGAAATAAGGTGTGCAAGCTAAAGAAGTCATTATATGGCCTAAAACAGTCCCCCCAGAGCATGGTTTGATAGATTTGGACGGACTGTGAAGAGCTACGGCTATTGTCAAAGTCAAGTCTAACAAAAACACATTATATGGATACAAACCTGTTGTTATTATGCATAGGAAATAATTAGTAAGAGGATTTTATAGGATAAAATCATTAGTTAGCTGTATATTTATGCATATCTTATAATTAGCCGTATGATTGTGTATATCCCTAATTTATAAGATATATTTTAGGGATATTTCCTGTATATATTTTTGTAAACTATTCAAATAAAATAGAATAGAATTATTCTACTTTTCATGTTATCAGAGCCAACGACTCTTTTTTAAGAAACCTCTACCCAAAATTTTATTCTTCTACAAAGGAAGGGTATCTGCTAAAACCTAGACAAGGAGCCATGTCAGAAGTCACTGCTATCAGTGGGGTGTCTCCTTTAGATCACACTGCTGTAAGCCACATGGGGGACTTACCAAACATTCAATCAACCTACCATCGAAATGGGAAGAATTATCTGAAGTGGTCCTAACTTGTTCGAGCATTCTTAAAGGAAAAAGGCAAGTTGAGCCATTTGTTGGGGACTAGACTAGCCAAAACTGATCCTAGATTTGACGTATGGGATGAGCAAGATTCCATGGTTATGTCATGGCTGTGGAACTCAATGAATCCTACGATAAGTGACACCTATATGTTTCTCAGCACAGTTAGGGAGATTTGAGAGGCAATTTAACAAACTTACTCTAAGGTTAATGATAACTACTCGAGTTTAAGAGATTAAAACTCAAATTTCAGCAACTAAGCAAAGGACTAGCTTAGTAACCAAGAATGCAAATCTCTTGCAAATTCTATGGCATGAATTGGATCATTATCAATGCATCAAAATGCAGTGTGTAGATGATGCTAAAATGCTCAAATGATTTATGGAAAAAGATCAAATCTATGAGTTTAATAAAGTAGATGTTGAAAAATTAAGACTCCTCTTGATTACACTTGAGAAACCATCATCTACAGGTATAGGTTCACGTTCATTAACCTTTTCAAGTATTTCCTCTGTCTCTTGTATTTCTAGTGCCTTAGAAAATAAATCTCCAACTATGTGGATAACTGACTCAGGAGCCACTGATCACATGACACATTCCTCTAAAACTTGTTATCTCTTATACACCTTTCTCTAGCCGTAAAAAGATAACTATAACAGATGGATCAGTTGTCATTGTAGTTGGACAAGGGGATGTTCAATTAAATGACTCTGTTACCCTAAAAGATGTCCTCCACGTTCCTAAATCATTTGCCAACATGATTTCCGTGCATAAACTCACCAAAGACTGTCAGGTTATTTTTTCTACCTCCTCTTGCATGTTTCAAGAACAAAGCACAAAGGGGACGATTGGACATGCTAGTGACAGGAATGACCTTTACTACCTAGAGAATAAAAAAGGGCATAGCAAATCCGAGGTTTTTCTTCCCACATCTTTTCTTTCAGAGTCAATCATGTATAGTAAAGAAAAAGTATGGTTTTATCATTGTCGTTTAGGACATCCTTCTTTTCATGTAATAAAGTCAATGTTTCCATCATTCTTTGATAAAATAGATGTTGATTCTTTTCATTATGATGAAAGTGAATTTGCGAAGCACAAATGTGCATCTTTTCCAATAAGCACTAAAAGAAGTCATACCCCTTTTCTCTCATTCATAGTGATATTTTGGGTCCCTCACCAATTCCTAGTGTTTTTGGGACAAAATGGTTCATATTCTTCATTGATGATTGCACAAGATACACGGATCTATTTGTTGAAACACAAATCATAGGTTAGTACTCTTTTCCCAAATTTTTACAACATGATCAAAACTCTGTTTAATGCACAAATCAAAAGATTTCGTTCTACCAATGCCAAAGATTATTTCAATCAAACTTTATCAAATTTCTTTCATGAATAAGGATCATTCATGAATCCTCATGTGTCAATACTCCTCAACAAAATGGAGTTGCAGAACATAAAAATGTAATTTGTTAAACATCATAAAGGCGTTATTCTTTCAAAAAAAAATGTTCCCAAAATTTTTTTTAAGGGAAGCTGTCCTAACTTCTGCCTACTTTCATAACAGGTTGTCAACTCGAGTTCTTAATTTTCAATCACTAGTAAATGTTCGTATACAATTCTATCTGAATCTAAGCCTCTCAAGTACTCTTGTTCCTAGAATTTTTAGAAATATAGCCTATGTTCATATTCACTCTCAAAATAGAGAAAAACTTAATCTTCGAGCTATTAAATGTGTTTTTGTTAGTTAATCTTCTACCCAAAAGGGATACAAGTGGTTCCAACCCAAAACTCACAAATTTTTTGGGTCCAATGATGTTACATTTGATGAAACCAGACCTTTCTTTACTCAACCCTATCTTCAAGGAGAGAATTTGGGTAAAGATAGGACAAGGGACTTATTTTTCCATGATTTTCCCACTCAAATAGAGTTTGACCAGTATTTTCAGACAAGTCTATTGAACCTACAGAAGCTCTAAGGGAAGAAAGTAAAGGAAAAACCACTTGATAATTGCAGGTTTACACCAAGAAGAGACCTGCCTCTCACCTATAGCATGTCCAGGCCCCTACACAAGCTACTGTTCTAGCATTCCAAATAGATTTAGAACCAACCACAAACTTATCTGACCCTGATCCACAAACTGATCACAAGCTTAACTTTGACCCACAGATTGAACCTAGTGATTGAGACCTACGCCTTCAAAAAAAGTACTAGAACCTACACACAACATCCACTATTTTTGTTCATGATATATCAAAACCTGTCCAAAAAACACCAAACCTTAACATTCCCATTCCAAAAAGTCTAACCAAGGCACTAAGAGATGAAAAGTTGAGAAGTGCTATGAAAAGTGAGATGGATGCACTCGAAAAATATAAAACTTAGGAGCTGGTGGAACTACTTTGGGATAAAAAATTGGTTGGATGCAGGCGGGTGTTCACAGTATAGATTTGATGAGACTGTTGAAAGGTACAAGGTTAGGTTGGTTGCCAAAGGTTATACCCAAACTTATGGCATAGATTACGTAGAAACATTTGCATCAATAGCAAAGATGAATATTGTCAGGATTTTATTGTTACTAGCTCCCAATTATAGCTGGAACTTACAGCAATATGATGTTAAAAACACTTTCCTCCATGGAGAATTAGAAGAAGAAATATAAATGGAAGTTCCACACGAATTTGAATCTCAAAAGGATTGGTGTTCAAATTAAAAAAGGCCCTTTATGAACTAACATAATCACCAAGAGCATAGTTTGGGAAATTCATGAAGGCTATGATAGGATTCGCGTATAAGTAAAGTCATGGAGACCATACCTTGTTCATCAAACATTCAAAAACTGAAGAAGTAACAGTATTATTGGTGTATGTGGATGACATTATAGTCATTGGAAATGATAAAGAAGAAATGCTAGTGTTAAAGGAAAAGTTATTAAAAGAATTTGATATCAAGGATCTAGTAAAGTTGAAATATTTTCTAAGAATTGAGGTTGCACATTAAGGCAAGGTATATTCATCTCACAACAAAAATATGTGCTGGATTTGTTGAAAGAAACAAAAAAATTAGGGTGCAAACCAGCATCTACTCCAATTGAATTCAATCAAGGATTGAGTGATGCATCGCATGATCAAGCAATAGATAAAGGAGCTTATCAAAGGTTGGTTAGAAAATTAATATAACTAACACATACAAGACCAGACATTGCCTTGTAGTAAGTGTAGTAAATCAATTTATGCATAATCCCAAAGAAGTACACTTCAAAATTGTACACATAATTCTGCAGTATCTAAAAGGTAGTCTAGGAAGAGAAATTTTATTTAAAATAGGAGAAAAGATTGCCTTAAAAAGATTATGCAACTTCCTTAGTGGACGGAAGATCAACCTCAAGATATTGTGTTTTTATGGGAGGAAATCTGGTTTCATGGCAGAGCAAAAAACATAATGTTGTGGCAAGATCAAGTGCAAAATCAGAATTCAAATCCATGGCTTTAGGGATCTATGAGTTGCTGTAGCTGAAAATAGTTCTAAATGACTTAAAAATTAAACAGGAAGGTCTAATAAAATTATATTGTAATAATAAGTCTACAATCAACATCGCAAACAATCAATAAAATTATATTGTGATAATAAGTCTACAAACAACATCGCAAACAATCTCGTTCAGTATGACAAAACTTGTGGCTAACTTTTCTAAATAAGTTGCAAACGAAGGATAAACTCCTCTTCTCTTATGTCCCAAATTATTGTTCCTTATGCCTTTTGGATAATAAGTTTGTTGATCATCTGTTTTTTGAGTGTTCTTACTCAATAATAGTGTGGTTACATTCTCTAAACCATTTTCAGATCCATTTGCCTAACCTTATAAATCTTTTAGCCGTCCTTAATTGGTTTAGCCATCCCCCAAACCACAGAAATATTGACCTCAACCTGTTTATCATTCTTCTTTCTGTTATTGTTTATAATCTTTGGTCTGAAAGAAACCATTGAACCATTAAAGATATAGTCTTGGATGTTGGGAGCATTAACACCAGAATGGTTTTTCAAGTTATGGAACATCTCAGTTCAAACACCGAGGGAAGGTAGTCGTTGGTATGATGTATTTAGTTTTTTCTCTAATGTTTTGTTTTGCAGGTTTTGGGTCCAGTTCAGGGCAGTTTGGAGGCCTCAAGAGGAGATGATTCCTCTGAAGATTCTCTTCCTCCTCTTGGTTTTCCTTTAAAGCCTCGGTTTTTTGATTGCAATGAAGACCTTCTCTATTTCCAGTAGAGTAAGAGATCCAACATCAGTTCAGAAGTTTCAGTTCAAGGCCCTTTTAGGGTTAAATCTGTGAAGATTTCACCTTGATTGCTTTTGGTTTTATTTGTTTGCCGGACTGCTTTTCTATTTCAGCTTGTTAGTGTGTTTTGTCTGGTTCTGTTAATGTCTTCCCATTCTGAATTTTCCAAGGATTTCCTTGGGTGGAAAGCTTGTTTAGGTCGTGGTTGTAGTTTTTTCTACTACATTGTGCAGATTTAGTTTCCTAGTTTCATTTCTTTAGTTAGCTACCGTTGTAGAGGCTTTTTCTTGTTTTCTTTGTTTCTGTTTGTTTAGTTTGATTTTGGGAGTAAGAATTACTTTCTTGGGCAGTCTCTTGTTTTGTACAGAACTCTTTTCCTTTTGACTAATCAAATTTACTGATTTATCAACAAAAAAAAATAAGCGTGTGGAAGTTGACAGACATTTTATGCAAGAGAAATTGGACAGTGTCCTAGTGTGCACGCCCTTCATCTCATCAAATGAGCAAATAGCTGATATTTTGACAAAAGGACTCTCCTAGATAACATTTGAAGACTTTCTTAGTAAGTTGGGAATGAAAGAGATTCATTCACTAAGATTACTAGTTAGCTGTATATTTATGAATATCCTATAATTCGTTGTATGATTGCGTATATCCCCAATTTCTAGGATATATTTTAGGGATATTTCCTGTATATATTCTTGTAAACTATTCAAGTAAAAATATAAGAGAGTTAATATGCTTTTCAAAACCAATAGTTGTTTTTAGTACAATAGATGGGTTAAAAGTAGGAACTTTTCTCCCAACTGAATATTGGAATACATAGGTCTGAAATCTCTAATGCAACATCAGTACATTATTGTTATACTTCCCATGCAAAGGAACCTTACACTTGACTGTAAATAAGCCAAAACTAACTGGGGTTAAGTTCCTTATGGTATCACTAATTTTAAAAAAAAATACTACACTTTAAATTTAGCTCTAAAGGTCCATGGGGTTTGATAATCAGCCAAACAACCCTTCCATCAATTTTTTATCATATGATTTTCTAAAGCTATAACCATATGAAATCAATGTATTGCATATACTAGTCAATTTTGATCAAAGAACAAGTGAGCACTAAAGGGGCCTATTTACTCCTCAATTGCATAGGGATTTCATAAACAACCATATTCCAAGGATCTTAGTGCATTTAACCTAACAAACTAGGTGTATCCCAGCTTAGCACAATAACATTGATTTTATGAACTAGGTTCTCCATTTCCCCCATATACCAAGAAAACACCCTACTACTCTACTATCAATTGTTAACAAGTTCCGTAGGCTGCCAGTATCGCACTACTCGTCCAATTTTTCATCCCATTACTTCCAACCAACTCTGATTCTTTTAATTATGTCAAATTGCTGCCTTAGATTTCTTCATTGACAATGGATATAAAGCAACTAGAATGAACACTAGGTCTTTTGCCAATGAAATTGAGCATGATCACATCCAAATCATAGTTTATGGAAGTTTCACTATTAGGAGAGATTTACATAACATGAAAGCCATGGACTCCAACGTCTCTTACGAGGGCAACTATATGTCCTATTAGGTAGTTAAGCAAATAACATCACTAACTAAAAATATTTTCCTCAAGTGTGTCAATAACAAACTCCCCAAAAAACAAGAGGATACCTCATGCCGACTTGCAAGTTCAACAAGGACTTCAATTGCCAGATCAAACAAAGATGGGACCTAGACCACCATGGCAAAGATCATTGAGCTGCACATGCTAGGTCTACAACACATAAGTTTAAACATTGAACCAATCATGCTTACTTGCAAAGAGTTGAATACGAAATTAAGAAGTGGATGTGTTAGCAATGAGCCTTGTGGAATTTCCAAGAAGCATCCAACTCGTACCTAACGTCAGAAATTAGTTGAGAAAAGTGTTCATAAGTGCATAAAACATGTCTTCTTATGAAATCACTGAACTGTCTAAAAATAAACTCAAGACAGTTCTTTAGACATAAAAGACCAATATTTTTTAAAAAAGCATGTCCAACACTAGTACCGGGCACTAACAATTTCTTACCCAACTAAGTAGGCAACGGAGAACCTTTTTATTCCTTTCCTGCAGATGAACACTAGCATCAAAAGACTTTTGTGATTGCTCCAACAGGAACTCAAGAACAGAAGGAGTATGCGATAGGAGCTGCTATCAAGGCACAATTATATGAAATCAGACGACAAAATATGTGATTGGATCAAAAGAAAAATAAAAGAAGCAAGAAGGGAGGGCTGAGAGTCTGTAGGATAAAATGGGAAGGATGTACAAAAAAAAAAAGAAAGAAGGAACCTAAACCTCTTGGCAGAACTGGCTTCGACATGCCAAATCTATTTTACTATCTGTATTATGGGAATCACTAACTTCTTCCGGAAGAACAGTGAGCATCTCTAGAATGGCAACATTACTATCATTTTGTTTCTGCAATGTTTGGATACTGTAAAAGAGTTGCTCAATAGCTTTTCCATGCTCAACGGTTCGAAGTACAAGGGAAGCCAATGCAAGGCAAATTTGTGTTAACAGCTGTCAAGACAAAAAAAAAAGAAGCAATTCAATGCACCTAGGAAAAGCAGAATTCCAATTACTTGATTCCAAGACCCAGTATAGTTACTCATGTTATAATACATCATCAATTATATTCCAAGTTAAATAGCATCCATGACCTATTTACAAGAAGAAACAAATGAACCTGTGGAGGGCCTGTACTAAATCTTTTTGCAGCCACTAGAAGAGCATTTAATAAAGCATCTTTGGCTCGTAATTGCAAATATCGACCTTCATTTTGGATCTGCATTGCAATAGAATATTTAAACAAGTAGGCTTGCTATATCATATATCATTGAAGAATATGAAGATTTGATAATTATGAATATATTGGTATGGTCCAGTGCACAGAAACAAGGAAATTTTTCTTTTCTATTGTTAGACATAGATAAACATTTCAAAAGACGCCCAATAAGGATGCCACATGCACTTGGAGTATGCAGTCAAGAATCCAAAAAAGGGCAACCATAACAAGTTACAAAATTCAAGCCAAATATGTTTGATTGGTCAAAAACTTGAAATCTAGATATCAAAATATCTTAAATAACTCCAAACCAATAAGCTAAGGTCCTATACAAAAGCATAGTTCCCTCATCAAAAATAAAATTCGAAATAGATTTTTTTTTCTCCTTTTGATAGAAAACAGTCCCGTGCGAGCGTTTTGCCTTACTAATCATATAGATGAAATTCAAAATCAGAGTTAGACAGCACAATTCCGTTCTTGTTTTTTAAACTTGCACTTAAATCTAGAAATTACAGCTATATAAAATTCCTAGAATTGCATTGACTTTATCAAGTCAATCTTTCTTTTCCATCGGTTTAGGAAATTCAAAGGCTCCCACTAGCATCACAATTGTCACTATATGAAAGCCGGAAGTGAATTTTCATCATAAGAACCGTTGAGATTACATGAATCATGCTCTACAGAATTAATACGGAGGCCAAAATCATATACACTCATTACCCGAACACACCCGAAAAACGAGTTTTAAAGAAAATCACAAAGGCAGTAGAAGAAAATAAATAGCCATCAAAATAGCAGATGCAGTAAGCAAGGACCGCAGCCAAAATAAGGAAAAAGAGAAGACCTTTCGCCTGAGAATCTGAGCCGCGAAAAATTCAACCTCAAAATCGGGAAGGAAAGAGTGAGGATGATCGGAGGTGAGAAGAGAAGTGGCGACCTCCCAAGCAGCATCGGTTTGTTGAAACTGAACCAGCCACTGATTAGCAGCCACTCGGTTGGAGGATTGAGCGTCGTGATTCAGGATTCCAACGGCCTGAGCCACTTTCATTTGCAACTCCGCCTCCATTTTTTTAATGTTTTAAACCAGCCGATTCCTCGTCTCTCTCATACGCTTTTCCGTAGTACTTCGAAGCTGTTCTCTATCTCTCTTTTGTCTTTTTCTCTAATTATTAGCAGCCCGCACACTGACCCTGTATGCGGAGTAGGAGGCTAGGAGGAAGAGAAGAGATGCGGCGAAGCACCCACTGGCTCTGTCGGACAAAAATTCACAGCTAAATTAAAATTTGTATTCATTTCCCTTTTTATTTCCTTTTTCTGTTATTTTTTGACAGCCCTGTGATCTGATCTTTAGTTACTTCAGTTTTCAAATTATAAAATGGTTTCTTATTTTCATATGGTTTCGATATATTTCCTCAGCCAGCAAATAAATTAAGTCACTTCCACGTGAATATTTAATAGCTTTAAATTGTAAAAATTAAGAATTATGAAACTTTATATGATAAAAACAACAATGAAAATTATATTCATAAAATATGCTTAGAGTGTTTTCAAATGTTTTAATCCAATAAATAAGAAAGGATTTTAATTAACACAACTCTTTTTACCAAATTATTAAAATATTTTTACATTCACAAATACAAAATAAACCGGTTCACTTACGATTATTGCAACAGAGGACTTAAATTATTTAAATAGAACCTATACTTCACTACATATTAAATAAAAGGATCAATCTACCCAAAAAATGTAATGTCGTGTGCGTTAGTGGGAAGAATGGCTTCCACTAAATTCTGTTATTTGCAGCATTAACTCCTGAATTGAACTATAAGTCATCCACTGGATAAAGCTGTTACGCTGTCTGACTCTGTACTGAATTAGTTGAACGTGCTTTTCAACACCATTAACAAACGAGACAACGCAAATGACATATAAAGTAGTACTCTAGCTTGCATGTTTTTTCAATGATTCCAAAAACACGCTTATCTCAATTATAGACTACAAGATTTTTCTCTATTACCCCATGTTGGTGTTTTGGTTGCTCCAAAACTTGATCAATGCATTCATTTATTCTTTTTTTTTTCCAATTACCAACGTTATGATGCAACATTCATCACGTTATGACCAATAACATTATTAACGTTCCTGCCTGTTTTAATACGTCTTTACTCCATTGTCAACGTATGAATCATTTATGCGATATGTATACAACTCACACTTTGTTCTTTTGGCTCTCTCCCACTGTCACGATTCTGCTCTTTTTTTCACATAAGGCACACATCTTCTTCCACATAAAAAACACCATTTATACATATATCTCCTTATCTTTTCTATTCTACCTGTGACTGCTTTTATTAATTTTGAAGGTAGTTCCTACTCCGTTCTTTGAAGTGCACCGAAGTTAGTGGAGAAAGCGTTAACTCTGGGGTCGGATCTCGTTATCCTGCTACACCATAGAGGGGGAATTTCTGACTTAGGACAGTAATTTTCACAACGCCTTGCATTTTAAATAAGTCGTTCCAATTTTTTAATTATTACTATTATTTTCTCTAACAATCTAAGTCGTAAAATTATTACTGCATTACTACTGCTTGTTGGAAATTACTGCGATTTTGCTACTGCGTATTTATTTTTGGTAGAAGTCATAATATAGTGTTGTTTTCTTCGTATTGTTTGATAATTTCGTGTGAGACATTTTTGCTTTTGAGTTTAATATGTCGCCTGCAAATAAGACCAACCTAGGTTCTGCACTTATTCCCCCACATAGGTTCTGCCCCTATCACCGTAACCCTGAGGATTATACCTAACCTAACTAGATCAAAGCCTTTAGATGGGAGAAATTTTAAATAATGGTCTGAGAAAATTTTGTTTTACTTGCAATAATATGAAATCAATTATGTACTGTTTCAAGAGATTCCTAGTGACAACATTGACCCTAAGACAATAAAGGATGATCGTACTGTTAAGGATGTATTGTACCATATGATAAACCCTTTATTTGATATCTATTGCAAGTACAAAACTGCTAAAGAAATTCAGGATGCTTTAGAAGTGAAATATGAGATGATAATGCCGGTATTAAGAAATATGTAGTTGCTAGGTAGTTAAAATTTACTGTTGTTGATGATAAGCCCATTATGAACCAATTATATGAGTATGAAAACCTAGTTGCCGAAATCCTTGCTAAGGGTATGAACATATATGAGCTATTTCAAGCTAATGCACTTATTGAGAAACTACCTGCATCATAGAATGGGTATAAAAACCAGTTGAGATATAAGAAGAAAGACATGAAGCTTTAGGAGTTGATAGGGCATATAAAGATTGAGGATGCCAACTATACACAAGATATGACTAAGTCAGTCACCCTTGTCCCTACTGTTATGGCTCATGTGATAGAACATAGAAATGTAGGTAACTTCAATAAGAATGGTGGACAAAACCGTGAACATAGAAATGTAGAAATAATGCAATTTAGGCTATGAGTTAGCTGGAAAAGAGAGGAAGTTAAAGCTGCAAGAACTAGAGGTGCTAAGGTTGGAAGCATATGAAAATGCTAGGATTTACAAAGAAAAGGCCAAGACCTTTCATAACATGAAGTTGGCTAGGAAATCATTCTTTGTTGGGAAAAAAGTGTTTTTGTTTAATTCAAAACTAAAATTGCTTGGTATTAAGATACAGTCTCGATGGTTAGGTCCTTTTGTTGTCACTAATGTGTTTCACATGGTATAGTAGAAGTGCACAGCTAAAAAACATACATAATTTTTAAAGTGAATGGGCACAGGCTTAAAATGTTATATGATCAAGCTCGGGCTATGATGGTGGAGGAGATTCTATTTAAAGAGCTGTGAAGTGTGTTGGATCGAAAAAAGAAAGCATGCTATATTTGGAGAACCAGTAGATTTCAAAACTTTTTAGAAATCATCTTTGCATCAGAAGCAACATATCCAAATCATCATGCCAATCTATATATTATATGGTATAAGGATAATAATAAACATAAACAAGATGAAGAGTATTACCGACTCCTTTGCTACAGCTTTAATTCCTCGTTGCGCTATCCTTTCCTTCTTCTTGAATCCAAAACCTTTAATTTTGAATCTTTTCCGTTAGCAATCTATCTTCTCATTGTTCTTGTATCCTCAATCAATTTGATTTACCTCTTGTTCTTCTAGGACAACTAGGTTAACAAAATCCTTTGGTGGGAAAGGAGAAGAAAGAGTTTGGAGGAGATTTTCTTAGAAGAAAATGAACCAAAAATGAGACTCTTCTCTTGGTAATTTCGGCTTACTCATGCATGAAAGGAGGGAGAGAGTCAAACCATGCAAGAACCCTTTCTTACTTACTCAATTTCGATTATGCATGGAATGGAAGAAGAGAATAGCATCCAATGCATCACTCCTTTCATTAATCAATCTGAAGTAGCCAATAAATGAGGCTCTTCTCATTTATCTTTAAAATGGCTATATGAAAAGACCATTAACCTAAACATAACCTACCAATTTTGGTTTTGGAAGATGGAAGAAGGAAGATGGTCCATCCAATGCACATCTTTCTTCTTTAATCCAATGAATGCTAATAGG
>JAOQMR010000007.1:13963838-13974358 GCA_027563865.1 Erythroxylum pelleterianum
CAAAATGTATTTGAAATTTATATATTTTAAAAATATATTTTAAATTTAATTATATTTATTAATAATTATTAAATTAAAAAATATATTAAAATTGTGATTATTATTTATTATTATGATTTTTAGAGACAAGGTTAAAAACATATAGTACAACTGTATAATATGACAATAGACTATTTTGTAATTTTTAAAAAATTTAGGGACTATTTCATAAATTTAAAAAATTATCCGAAATGGTACTCGGTATTAACCGATACCGGTACAATATTGTATTAGAACTCAATCCGATACCAAGCCCAATACGGCATTCGTAACATTGGTTGAAGAGGAGATAGGATTTTATAAAAGAGTTGTCGTACAATTGAGAGAGGGGGAATGGTTAAATTGGCTAGCATATTTTTTAGATTACTTTCCTAGGGTTTTATAAAAGAGTTGTCGTACAGTTGAGAAGGAAGGAAGGGTTAAATTGGCTAGCATATTTTTTAGATTAAATTCCTGAGAAAAGTAATCTAAATACCAAAGGGTCCCGTTTGGTTGGCGGGAAAGTAAAGTGAATTTGGAATATAATTCATTGGAAAATAAATCTATAGGAAAGTAAAGATATTCACATATTTGGATATTTATAAAAATTCTAATAGGAAAGTTAGGTGAATTTTTATTATAGTGTTTAGTATGTAACAATATTTTATAGAATGTAACTTAATTTTAACTTGTGTTTTCAATTATAACCGTACAAACATAATAAAAATTGAAATCGTTAAATAAGGAAAAATATAAACCTAAAGATTATCGATTGAAACTTCTAAGCAAAAATATTCAAAATCTAAATACCAGCTAATACCGGAAATTTTAAAAAATAAGGCAAATTTTTCAAAAAATTTTAAAATTTCCCTCTCTCCCTCTTATCTCTCCTCCCCCCCCCCTTTTCAAAGTTTTTTAATTAGTTATTTTATTTATTTCAACTTTTATAATTATTGTTAATTTTTAATTTTTGTTTTTAAGATAATAATAAATATTTTTATTACTAATAATAATTATAAATTAAATAAAACTTACAAAAATATTTTTATTTAAATTTTTTTAAATATTTTTTTAAATATTTATTAATAAAATATTTTATTTTTAAAAATACATAATTTAAAAATTATTATTTATAAACTGATATTTATTTTATATATTTTTAATTATTAAATTAATATTTATTTGAAATTTATATATTTTATAGTCTCAGAGTTGAGAGAGAAGGAAGGGTTAAATTGTCTAGTGTATTTTTTAAATTAAATTCCTGAGGAAAGTAATGTAAATACCAAAGGGGTGCTGGGATTTAGAATTTAAGTAAAGTGCTACTACTTTCTCTAGATTAGAAAAGTTTTTACTTTTCTAACTACTAAAAAAAGTGAACCAAACATGATAATATAAATTTTAGGAAAAAGATTACTTTCCTAACCAAAAATTCATGCCAACTAAACATGACATAAAAAAATTCAAACTTTACGAGGACTCAATACTTCCAAAATCAATAATCAAACCAAGTTTGATCCTTTAAACAAAACAAACATAAACAAAACCAAGAATCCAAAATGAGACCTTTAAGCCAAAAGCAATGAGAACGAATTTTATAGATTACTTTGATATGGAAGATACAAAAGTAGAAATATAGTCGAAAATTAAAATGTAATTAAAAAATAAAATAACAATCATATAAAGATTGCGATAAAGAGGAAGTCTCTCAAGCAAGGCACATCGAGAGAGATCTAGAGGAGAAAAGAAAACGTTGACAATGTTGCGCATAAATGAGAGAGATAGAGAGAGAGAGCAAATATTTCCTTCTTCAAAAAGCAAAAATTTCAAATAATCCATTAATTCTTTGACATGCTGGCAGTGATTGATGAGACCAATGACTTCGTTATTAATAAGGTTTTGAATTTATAAGAACAATTGACTCTATAAATAAGAAGATTTCTCATTAAAATGAACAAAAGGGAATAACAATGTCACACTACAAATCAAAGGAAAAAAAAAGAAGCAATACACATATGAGAACTAAACACTGTAGCAACTCAAGCATATCACTTCAACACTAAACTGTTACGGAGGTGCTGGCAAGCCATCTCTGTTCAAGATTCCAACCAAAGAAGATGGAGATGCTAAGACCCAATTACCAATGCACATCTTCTGGCTGACTTGCTTTGCTAACCAATCAGCGGCGCTATTAGCTTCACGTTTTATTAATATACCCTTCAAATGTTGTATTCTGTACAGAATATCAGTAATAAATGGTTGAATTCTCCACTTTCCTTTCCCTTTATTCTGAAGAATTTTTGTATGAACAATCTGTGAATCCATCTCAATTTGTACATTATGATATCCTTTCTGATCCAGCAACTTCACCCCTTCATACACAGCTCTGACTTCAACCTCAAGTGCTGAACCTGCTTTACATTCTGTAGCAATACCATCAACAATGGCTCCTTCATCATTTCTTACAATAACTGTCACACCTGCATCCACATTGTTATAAGCTCCATCACAATTCATTTTAAACATCCTACAACTGACTTGGTCCAATGAATCTGCTGATGCTGCACACCCTGTATACCAACTTGCTGTCATGAATGTCTACATTCTGCTAACAAATCATTACTTCTCACAATACATCTAATAGGATCTGGCTTGTCTTTGTTAAAAACCACTTTACATCTTTGTTTCCAAATGGTCCAAAGTAGGACAACAATTGCCACCACCGCATCACTGCCAATGTCAGTCTTCTGAAAAGAGTCACTCATATCCAGAATCCATTTATCTAAAGTGGTCAATCCTTCCCTTGATATTTTTAAACCCAACTCACTACCAAACCAAACACATTGTACCCAGGGATATAATAACAACATATGTTCAAGAGTCTCAGGTTCACCATAGCAAATAGGACACATTGCATCAGTTTGTACTTTTCGTTTGGCCAAATTAGATTTAGTAGGAAGAAAATTGTGAAATGTTTTCCAGAGAATACCTTAATCTTGGGTGGTAGAGTGAGCTGCCAAAGCCATTTCCAAAGCTTCTTATCCACAGAATGAGAAGTTGCAGCTTTCCTGTTGACATTAGTTGCAGCTTGTTTCAGAACATGATATCCCACCCGAACTGAATAAACTCCATTTTCAGTTATTGGCCAAATGTATCTGTCCCGTGATCCTTTACCACACAAAGGAATGTTCTCAATCATTTGTTTCTGTTCACAAGTCAAAAACTCACTAACAGCCTCCAGTTTCCACCTTTCAGCTTGAGTATCAATCAACTCCTCCACTTTCTTAGGAGCACATGCAGGCAATCCCTCAGGTTTAGCAACTGAGAGGCCCTGAATTCATTGCTCATCCCAAATATGAATACTGCTGCCATCCACTACTTTCCATTGAACATGTTGTTTCAAGAAATCCCTCCCTTCTAACAAACTGGACCAAAGCCAGGAGGCCCTTGAACCTTTCTTAGCTTGCAAAAAGGAAGTTTTCGGGAAATATAACCCTTTCAACACCCATGCCCATAAAGCATTTGGGTTTGTAATCAACCTCCAACACTACCTTGCAAGCAAAGCAATATTCAAAAGCTGCATATCCTTAAAACCCATACCAACAGTACTTTTACTCTCTGTCATCTTTATCTAGCTAGACCAATGAATTATGTGTTCAGTATTCGTTTGTCCCCACCAGTAATCAGCAATCACAACATTAATGTCATCACAAGTTTTTTTAGGAAACTTGAGACACAACATAAGGTAAATGGGCATAGCACAGGCAACAGCTTTGAGAAGCACTTCCTTTCCCCCTTGATTGAGAAATCTTGTCTTCCATCCTGTAATCTTCTTGATAATTCTTTCTTTGATTGACTCCACTGTTCTTCTCTTTGTTTGTCCCAAGAAATTAGGCAGCCCCAAATAAGTCCCAGGATTAGGAGCTTCAGGAATTCCCAACAACAACTTCAATTCATTCCTCTTGTCTGCAAGAGTATTGGAGCTGAAAATAATGCTTGACTTAGACAGATTCACCTTCTGTCCTGAAGCTTTACAGTACTTATCAAGAAGATCAAACATAAAGGATACATTAGCAACATCAGCAGGCAAGAAAAATAAGGCATCATCAGCAAACAGTAAGTGGGACAGGACTGGACAATCTCCTACTAACCTAAGCCCCTCTAACTGCCTAGACTCAATGGCCTGATTGACTATTCGGGAAAAAACATCCACCACAAACAAAAACTAGTAAAGGGATAGAGGATCCCCTTGCCTAAGACCTCTAGTTGGAGTTATAAGACCGGATCTCTTACCATTGACTTTGAGAAGATAAGTAACAGAGGAGATACACTCCATGATCCACCTTATCCAAGTTGAATTGAAGCCCATTTTATCCATAACTGTCTGCAAAAAATCCACTCTACTCTATCATATGCTTTGGCCATATCAAGTTTCAAAGCCAAACCATACTTCTGCCCTTTTCTAATCTTCAAATTGTGAAACACTTCACTAGCCACCAGAGTATTATCCTGTATCTGCCTCCCCTCCACAAAACCACTCCAGTTGCAAGTAATAATTTCACCCATATACACCCTCAGTCTCTCAGTCATGATCTTAGAGATTATCTTGTAGCTGAAGTTATAGCAGCTAGTAGGTCTAAACTGTGATACATCCTCTGGGGTCTTCACTTTGGGCACCAAGGTCACACAAGCCTTATTCATTTCTTTCAACATATAGCCATGCTGAAAGAAACTCTTAACACCAGAAACAATAGCATTCTTAATAATACCCCAAAACTTCTTATAGAACAACCCATTATATCCATCAGGCCCTGGAGCTTCCATTGCTCCAGGATTAAACACAACTGCCATTATTTCGTCATCAGTTATCTCACCAACCAAAGTCTCATTCATCTCATCGGTAACAACCCTAGGGACAGCATGGAGAACTGCATCAAGATCACTACATCCCTCACTAGTAAACAGATTCTGGTAAAACTCATAAAACTGATCAATCACTCCTAATTCATCCTCTATCCAGCTCCCATCAATTCCCTTTATTCTAAAAACCTTATTACCCCGTCGTCTCTGCAAAGTTGACTGATGAAAGAATTTTGTATTCTTATCCCCAGCCTCTAACCAGTTCACTCTAGATCTGGAAAACCAATAATTCTCTTCCCCTTCCCAAGCTTTCTTTAAATTTCCAACCAGTTTCCTAATCTGAATTTTTTCCTCAGCACTACATTCTTTTCTTGCCTGCAACTCAGCAACCTGTGTCATAATATCATCTATCTCCTTTCTGAAGTTAGGAAAGACCTTCCTACTCCATTCAATAAGTTTTGATTTACAGGCTTTCTGCTTTGCATTATCTGGTACAATCTAGAACTACCAAACTGTCGTTCCCAACCTTCTTTTATGATATGGGCACACTCCGTATGCTCACTCCAAAAGACTTCAAACTTAAACTGCCTAAGACCCTTCTTCTCTCTCAGGGCCGTTTCAAGTAAAACAGGAGCATGATCGGAACCAACAATTGGTAAATTTATAACCTGGCATTGAGGATATGTTTCAATCCACTGCTGGTTGGCTAGAACTCTATCAATTTTCTCCCTAATCTCACCATCTTCCCTCTTATTAATCCAAGTATACCACAATCCTTTCGAAGGTAAATCAATAAGTCCTGCTTGCACAATCATATCCCTAAAACCTGCCATCTTTCCAGCAGCCCATCTCTGTCCCTCTTCTTTTTCATAATGATAGAGAAAATCATTATAATCTCCCATACAAATCCATGGACACATAATTCCCCTAGCTTTCCTCACAATTCACACCCAGTTCATTGTCCTCTCCTTCAAATCAGGAGCACCATAAACCCAAAAAATCTTCCAGACAACACCATCTTCATTATTGCACACATCCATGATAATAAGATTTTTATCCTTTTCCACGACAATCACAGAAACACAATCCTTCCACCACACAGCTAATCCTCCCCTAATCCCAGCAGGAGGAACATAAACAACTTCAGCCATATGACATCTTTTTCTAAGGTGTTCTAGTTTTTCTTCTTTATTTTTTGTTTCCATCAAGAAAATAAAAGTAGGATCAAACTTCATTTGCAATTCCATTAAGTGATGGGCTGTCAAGGGAGATCCCACCCCTTGACAATTCCAAGAAAGGCACCTCATCTTCCTCCGGAGAAGGACAATCACCCAAACCTCCAACAAGAGCTAGCCCATCAAGACAATGAGACTCCCCTTTGGTACAACCACCCTTCTTCCCTCTTCCCCTACCCCTTCCAGCACCTCTCTTCCCTGGACCCTCCATCCGTCCATCCTTTATCATAATATTTTTCACTCTATTTTCATCACCTTCAATATCCTCAATGGGGCCACTTCCCAAACTAGAAAGCTTCTTAAGAATAACACCTACATCATCTCCCCCACATTGATGTTCGAAACTACTCTTATCCTCACCAGATGGCCGCTCCCCAAACACCCGTTTCTATATCATCTCCTCAGCAGTAGCATCCTTGCCATCTTTCAATAAAATCACAGGTTCCACTTTTTTAGGTTTGGCCGTAACCAACAGTGCACTTATACTGTCGTTAAGTTGCACTGGCCTGGCCTTCATCCACGGACCAAAGGATCTCCTCACTTCCTCGTCAACCCTATCAATCTATTCTCGTCGACAAGTTTTACCTTGGTGCCCCAAAATTCCACAATTATAACAAAAATCCGATAGCTTCTCATATTTAACCTCTGCCCAAAGTCGATTTTGTGGACCTCTTGGCACCCAAAAACCAGGCACCAAAGGTTCAATAATGTCAATCTC
Organism: Erythroxylum pelleterianum; assembly: GCA_027563865.1. Classification (NCBI taxonomy): domain Eukaryota; kingdom Viridiplantae; phylum Streptophyta; class Magnoliopsida; order Malpighiales; family Erythroxylaceae; genus Erythroxylum; species Erythroxylum pelleterianum. Next base: position 13,970,670 of record JAOQMR010000007.1, read on the forward strand.
AAGTTTCAATTTCAAAAAACTTCTACCCAATCCCGTCTCCCATGTATCGTCATCCATTGTAACCATTATACCAAGTCTGTCCCCAATTCTCCGAGCATTAGGACGAGTAAGCATTGCCAAGTGCAGACTATGAATTTGAACCCAAAAGCTACATCGGGAGAAGTTGACCTCCTTGACAGCTACATCCATGTTCCAATGCTTCAAGACAAAGCAGCATCCCATCACCGTCCACGGTTCGTCCACAAGCGCTTTCGCCACCAGCTCGTCACTAGAGAAAGAGAGAATGTACAAATTAGGGCTCAACTCATGAACATCAGTAAGCTCCTTCACAGTCCACATGCTCCTCAGTACTCCAAAGACACCAGTCTGGTTCACAACCCTATCAGAGATGAGTTTACCCAAAACCACGCATTGGGTCGAGTCGTCAATCAAATCCCTTCCTGATTCCAATTCAATATCCAAATCAAAACCCGCCATCACGCAACCCCCAAAAACAAACCCCAAAACTCCTTGAAAAAGGGATTATGGAGTGAAAACCGCTCTAAAACCCGTCACAGGCAGAGATCCGTGCTAAAAAAAACTCCCAAAGAAATCAACAACAAAGCCTAAGACACGAATAAAAAAACGCAAGCTAGAAATTCTATAAATTAATTTGAATAGCCTTATACTAATCAAAATAGTCAAAGCCAGTTAACTTATATTCTGTGATTTTAGATATCGCTGGAATGACAACTGTGACAACGAAACTTTTGTTTTCGTCAATCATAAACCTAACAATAGCCAAAATCAATGTGAATGAGTCATATGTCGAATTAGAAACACTCCAAAAGTGAAACAAACATTTGAAAACCTAGAGGTCACCTTAGTCCTAGCGTAGAGATACAAGCACTGAAATATTCTATAAACACACACACAAATAGATAAAGCCAAAAGCTGATAGTAATACAAAAATTAATATTTTTGGTGACAAATCCACGAAAAAATCCACTAAAACACCAAGGAGCTAGAGGTGCAGAGACAAGAGGGGAGTGGAAACAATGGTGGTACACAAAGTCCTGTTCGACAATTGACTGATTGCATTAGTTGATAATTGATAGTTGATTATATCAGCTGATTGCATTAGTTATTTGTCACTTAATGTTTAGTTAAATTAGCTGTTTAGTATTAGTTGTTTATATGTAAAAATTACTTATGAGGATATAACTTTAAAAAAATTATAAGGGTATGAATTAACTTGTAAGTATTATTCAAAAAGTATATAAAATTGTAATATATTTTAATTTAAAATAGTATATTATAAAAATATTTTTTATTAAATTACTGTTTGTTCATATATAATAATTTAAGAAAATTATACTCCTTTTGGTAACAAAATAATTATTACATAATTAAATAATATTAGAAAAAGATAAACATTAAAAAAAGAGAGAGTTAAAGATAAAACATGAAAATAAAAATGAGAGAGTTAATAATAAAATAAAATGGTTGCAAATTAGGGAGTTGGGGATAAAACAAATGGTTGAAAGTTAGAGAGAATAAAAAAGAGAGAAAAGAGAGAATTAGGGATAAAACGAAATGTCGGAAAAAATGAAGAAATGGATTGAAAAAATGATTGATTTGTTTGTTTGGTTGTTAAAAATTATGCCTTTTTTCCATGTTTTTTGAAAGTAGAAATGTAGAGTGGCCGATTATGTTACAAGAGGTAGAAACACAGAGAAAGAAGAAACTCACCTTTAGAATTACTCAATGATGAAGAAAGCACAATGGGCAACAGGGCAAATTTGGTGATTACCCCAACACTGCTAACAATTAGCTTGTTATTTTTAACTGGTTGGGTTGAATCAACCAATTCAATTAGCCAATAATCAAACACATTTAACAGCTGAAGATAAAATTAACCATTTAATTTTTGATCAACCAGCTAATTTTTAGCTAATTAGGTACTATCCAAACTGGCCAAAGTCAAAGTGTTGGAAACGCTGGTCGGTAAGGTCCAAGATGAAGGCACTACTGGACGCGCTTAGACACGTCGACACGTGAGAAGGAGACCGAAGGCTTTGGTCCGAGTCCGACGCGCGCACAGAGGTTTAGATGACCGAACTTCAAGGGTTTGCTGGCTGGTAAGAGATGCAATGTTCTATTCACTTGCAAGCACAAATTGACGAACACGAAAAGTCAAGTGCTTTGCTGCACTACCATATAAAATTGATAAAGAATTGTATTTCTCTTAATTAACAATATATATAAGTAAGAGTATATATACACATTTACAAGACTGATTTGGGATGTACTACAATCAAGGGATCATAATCCCTATAATGAATAATAAAATCAATGCTCAATTTGTAACATGGAAGAAACTATAATTAATAATTAAAAATAAATATTTAAATAAATAAACTTTTATTAAATTAAAAAATAAAATTAGAAACTAAAAATTATAGTGAAAACTAATATAACTTAAATTACTCAAAAGTAAAACAACTATTCAAATTATACTGTTTTTCTGGTTTTAATTAACTTTACATACGGGCGTGGAAATTGTCTGAAATGTTAAAAAAACCCTACCGACAAAACCGGAAAATTTTTGATGGTTGTGTTCGGTCTGTGTCGGAAACCTGAACTAAACCTAATCGAATCAAACCTAACCATATGCTATGCGCTGTCGTTTTGAAGCAAAAGACCTAAAGGCTAAAGCTATCTATCTTCAGTCGTCACACAGTCCCTAGTAAGTCTTCGTTTCCTCAACTCTCATCGCAAAGCCGCCACTGCCATTTCTTTTGCCGACTCGCCGTTTCCCGTAATCAACAATCACCAATCACCATATCCACCAGCTTTTGCTTCAGGTGCACCAATACTAAATTTTGTTACACAAATATATTTTGATAGTTTAATTTCCTTTCTTGATTTAGAGTCGGTGGCTAAACAATTTATTCATACTAAGTATCCTTCTTTAACGATCCAAGGTAAATAGGAATTCATATCTGAAGATATTATCTTTCGCGATTGCAATTGAGGACTTTACTTTTTTGCTTCCTAAAGTTGACAAATCTAGGCTTTCAATTCATGGTTCTGTTCTTCATCTGTCTAATTATGCTATCGGAACTTGTAATCAGGTTTAAATTTCATGTGACTTTTATGGATCTTTTTGCTTAATTTCTATAATTATTGGTTTTGTTTATAGTAATGGCTGTGAAACTTTCACGATCATCTTTAGGTGAATTATTAATAATTTTATGTCGTTTGTTTGTTTGTTTGTTTGTTTTAGTTCATTATCATATGTTATCCTGTGTTTCTTATATTGCCTACTGAATTCTTGAAGTTTACCTTATATTTTTATCAATTATTACATTGCTGCGGTATAGTATTATGCAGCTGGATTATTGATGGTAATTCTGATTAGTTTTACTGGACAATTGAGCTGGATAGACTTTGGTGTGGTTTTAATGTGCATGGGAGCTACATTAATTTCGATACGTTGAATCCACATTATAGTAAACTATTGGCCTTACTGGTTTTGATTAATTTTTAATCTTCCTAGACCTTCTATGGTTAATTGAATGCATAACAACTATCTTTGTTTGCAAAAGTTTTAAACTGCAGTGAATATGCTCTTAATAGGTTTTGTCTTTTTATGGTTTTTGTTTGGTCATAAAATAGAGAAACTGTTTCTACTGGTTTCGCTTAAA
>JAOQMR010000007.1:13974458-13991701 GCA_027563865.1 Erythroxylum pelleterianum
TCATACTGACAAAAAATGTTTATGTGGTCTAAAAATAGAGAAACTGTTTCTACTGGTTTCGCTTAAATCATACTGACAAAAAATGTTTATGTGGTCTAAAAATAGAGAAACTGTTTCTACTGGTTTCGCTTAAATCATACTGACCAAAAATGTTTATGTGCACCCCTATTAATGGATTGCCAGGTTTTCATAATATTGGAATCAGTATAGTTGTTTTTGTGGATTCATGACATGGCTAATTCTTGGAATTTACCCATGCATGTTTAACTGTTTGTATGTTTTACTCCATATATTAAATTGCTCATAATTTGAGGATGATGCTTGAAGATGCTATTTCATCTTTTTTAACTATATGGATTGTTTAGATCTTTTCAATTGGGAAGGAGCTGCAGTATTTTGGTCTTACAGTTTTATTTGTGTACAGGATATAAACACTTTTGAGTCTTAGTTGCTGAAAATGGCGGACGGTCATGAATCTGATAAAAACATTGAGATATGGAAAATCAAAAAGCTGATTAAGGCATTGGAGTCTGCAAGGGGTAATGGAACTAGCATGATATCACTTATCATGCCTCCTCGTGATCAAATATCTCGTGTCACAAAAATGCTTGGTGATGAATATGGAACTGCTTCAAATATTAAGAGTAGAGTCAACCGTCAGTCGGTCTTGGCTGCCATTACATCTGCTCAACAGAGGTTGAAGCTTTATAACAAGGTTCCTCCTAATGGATTGGTTCTGTACACTGGAACTGTTGTTAATGAAGATGGAAAGGAAAAGAAGGTAACTATTGATTTTGAGCCTTTTAAGCCCATTAATGCATCACTGTACCTCTGTGACAACAAATTTCACACAGAAGCACTGAACGAGCTCTTGGAATCTGATGACAAATTTGGTTTCATAGTCATGGATGGAAATGGCACCCTTTTTGGGACACTAAGTGGGAATACACGAGAAGTTCTGCATAAATTTACCGTTGATTTGCCCAAAAAGCACGGCAGAGGTGGACAGTCTGCACTGCGTTTTGCTCGACTTCGGATGGAAAAACGCCACAACTATGTCAGGAAGACTGCAGAGCTTGCTACACAGTTTTTTATTAATCCGGCTACCAGTCAGCCTAATGTTGCAGGGCTGATACTCGCTGGTTCAGCTGACTTCAAAACTGAGTTGAGCCAGTCCGACATGTTTGATCCTCGCCTGCAAGCCAAGATATTGAATGTGGTTGATGTTTCCTATGGTGGGGAAAATGGTTTCAACCAAGCTATTGAGCTTTCAGCAGAGATCTTATCAAATGTGAAATTCATTCAAGAAAAGCGCTTGATTGGAAAATATTTTGAGGAGATTAGCCAGGACACTGGGAAGTATGTCTTTGGTGTCGATGACACGTTGAAGGCCTTGGAGATGGGTGCCGTTGAAACTCTTATTGTCTGGGAAAATCTAGATATCAATCGATATGTGTTGAAAAACAATGCTACTAGTGAAATTATCATAAAGCATTTAAATAAGGATCAAGAGGCTGATCAGACTAACTTCCAGGATTCGGGCACCTCTGCAGACTTGGAGGTTCAGGAAAAGATGCCCTTGCTTGAGTGGTTCGCCAATGAGTACAAGCGCTTTGGTTGTACTCTTGAATTTGTTACGAATAAATCTCAAGAGGGTTCACAATTTTGTCGAGGGTTTGGAGGAATAGGAGGTATTCTTCGGTACCAGCTTGACATAAGATCTTTTGATGAGGCATCTGATGATGGGGAAATTTATGAGGATTCTGATTAGGATCATGGCAAGTGATGCTGCGGACAACTAATCATTGCAAGCCTGCTGTGAAGGGAGGGGTGTCTTGAATATGTTTTGATGCATAACACTTGATTTTTGCTGCTTTTACATTATCTTGTTTGGCTGCTCATCCTTAAATTTTACCTGATCTGTTCGATGAAGTAATACACCCCCTTTTTCTTGTATCAATTGTGATTTTGTGCCAATATGTCAAATGCTTAAGCGATTTCACATTATGTTAGACCACGTGGGATTTTGGCGAGTACCTAATAGTTGTTTTTCCTTTTATGGATTCAAGTTAGATTCCTAGTCCCTCCTAGTTTCTTGGCTACCACCACTTGCTGGGATTTCGATATTATACAAGTCACTCTGCGTTTGTGCTTAGTATTCTTTAGTCTAAATGGGATTTAATAGCTGTTCTCATGACGCTAAATTTTTCAGGCAGGTCCATTTTGGTTAAGGTGATCAGGTTGCCTTGCCATTCACCTTTTAGTTCTTTTCGGTAGGCAAGGAGCCAAGGATGATTCTTCTTTTAATTACGCATGAGGTGATCTCATAGCCATAGGACATTTCTTTACAAAGATGATAACTCAAAGCCAAGCTTTGCTGTCTTTGCTTTGCTAGATGGAACACCAATGATTATACCTCACCGGCATTTATTTACTTTCTTCCCTCCTCTAGGAGGTTGTGCAACTCAGGTCATCGTCCCTTTTGACGAATGCTTATAGCAATATTCACATAGGCACTTACCTTGTTCTATCTCTTTTTTTTTTGTTTGGGTACTCGTTTCTTTGTTTTCGCCGTCGGGTATGTTCTCACTATTAGTGATTTTTGGTTTCTTTAGATTGGAGGATGGGCATAAGGTGGAAGACCTTGTTTCTCTTAATTGAGGGACAAATATATATATATATATATATAAGGTGGAAGACCTTGTTTCTCTTAATTGAGGGACAAATATATATATATATATATATACATTACAATTAAAATCCACCAACCTGCCTTTGTCCCTCAATTAAGAGAAACAAAAGTAGATCAAGGTTTTAATTTAATGATTTCTTCATAGAAAATAGATTGGAATTGACAATTACAATTGGTGGCCTGAATCCTAATTTTGAAAAACAAAAGCAACATATGTATATATATTTTTGACTACCAGTCTCTCTTTTACTGGCTAAAGACCTTGCAAACCTACTAATCCAAGTGATTTGGTCAAAATCGTACCATCTTCTAAAGGGCACCCTTTATCTCGTCATAATAATGTTAACCATCAATTTCAATTCAATCACTGTGAATATATTCTTTGAGCGTTGATGGAAAAATAGGATTAGGTTCTGATTCCCATATCATATTCATATCTTCTGCTTTTAACCACTAACAATTAGAATTCTGTTTTGCAAGAGATTCTTTAAAGAGATTCCCAGTTGCGCTACATGGCAATAGATGGTATGTTGCAAATTTATGCTACGTAGAGCATCAGAAACTTTACGGAGGATTATTAAAAATAGATTGCTTTCTTCGTTTGATTACATCTCCAAACAGTTACCTTCTCTCACCTCTTCTCTCAGGTACGTTTGTTTTCTTCGTTTGATTGATCTGTGATTCTTTGATAATGTTGATGTATTTTGTTGCTCTGATGGATTTCTAGATATGTCCTATTTGTGCTGCATTGTTCTGTTTATGATTTCTTTCCATATTTTGTGTTAACCCTTTTCATTTTCGCCATTGCCTTAATTGCCAGCCCTTCAAAATTTTGAGTCCAAAGCTTTTTATTTTTTCATTTCTGTATTACTTTACAAAAAACTGTTTTTTTTTTCTTAAGCTATTTTTTTCGGTATCTGGTATCATTATTTTGTATGTCACATCTACAGGTGGGTCTACTGGAAACAGCCTCTCTACTATGTAGAGACAAGGCTACGTACTATTGACCCCCCAGACCCCGCTTCATTACGGAATTTCAAACTGAGTGCGATGATGACAATGATGAGATTGCTTCATATTGAAAGGGTTAAGTTTTTACCTACTCCAAACTGGTGTGTGCTACGTAATCACATCTATTTTTCAAATGTCAACTTACTAATGCACCCTGGAAGATGATACTACAAAGATGTTCTCACGTGGATCCTCCCATTGAATGGCAACATGTTTTATGGTGATGTATCCCACATTAACAAAGCTAACAAATGGCGTTTTTATATTGCCTTAAATGTTCCTCATACTCCTTGTCACTCTTAGAATAAAACAATATATCATTGATAAAGATAATGATAAATCGGTGTAAGAAAGGCTTGAAGACTTTATTCATTAAGTCCATGAAGGTTATAGGGGCATTCGTTAATCCAAAGGGCATGACTAAGAATTCAAAATGCTCATATCATATTCTAAAAGCGTTCTTTAACACATCGGAGTCCCTTATTCTCAACTGGTGGTAACCTAATCTCAAGTCTATCTTGGAGAAGACTTTTGCTCCTTGCAATTGATCAAACAAATCATCTATCATTTATGCGTGGGAGCAGATGTCTATTCTTAATAGTGACATGATTAAGCTTCCTGTAATCCACACACGTTCTCAATCATCCATCTTTCTCCCTCACAAAAAAGATCAGAGCTCCCCAAAGTGAAGAGCTACACCTAATATAACCCTTCTCCGACAACTCTTCTAACTGTTCTTTAAGCTCCTTCAATTCTGTCGAAGTCATTATATAAAGCAGAATTGATATCGGTGTCGTACCCAGAATAAACTCGATGGGAAGCTCAATTTCTCTAGGTGATGGTAGTCCTAGTAATTCCTTTGGAAAGACATCCAGGAATTTCATGACCACAGGTATTCCTTCTAACTTTTCTCCATCTACCTTCGTAACTACCACATATGCCAAGAATGCTTCATAGTTCATACCCTTTCCTCATCATTTCTCTGTTGTCATAGTCGAAATAACTCTAGGCGGACTTGCTTTTCTGTCTCCCATAAACACCACCTTTCTACCTTCGTCCAACTCAAACTCCACTGTCTTCTGTTTCCAATCTAAATTAATATTATCTTTTTTAATATATCCATGCCCAAAATCACATCTAATCTCCCCATCTTCAATGGCATTAGATCCACCACTAATTGTTCTCGACCAAAATATATTTCACACTCTCTATAAACTTGACTAATAATAGTGTACTGGCCGATTAGGGTGCTAACCATCAAAGGACTATCTAATGGGCTCAAACTTGTACCATACACAATGCTACTTGACGAAACAAATGAATGACTAGACTCAGGATCAATCAAAACAATAACATCATCATTAAGCAATTTAACCATACCAGTCACAACCTCTGAAGCTGTTTCTGTGTCCTCTCTCGTCATTGCAAACACTCTAGCTGGTGCTTGCCCCCCCCCCTCCGGGTCTTCCTGGAGGATTCACTTTCTTAGCTACTTCAGAATTTCCCACTTTAGTTGCACTCTCATGTCCCACAGTCTCAGCCCTTTTCGAAGCTTGCATCTGAGGTTCCTTCCCGTCTTGCATACTACAGGCACTCTCTAGCCATGTGCCCTTTTTCCCCACAGTTGAAACAAGCTCCTACCAATCTATAGCAATCCCCTTTATGGAATTTGCCACCATGATCACACTTAGGAACGGGTGGCTTATCCCCCTCTCCTCTTCTGCTACCTCTAGCCATTGAGGCTTGATGAGAAACAGTTCTCATTTTTTCTGGACCTGCTTGCACCACTACTGCTCTCCTCAGACTGTACAGAAAAAGTCCTGGCACTCCTCTCTGACGTAAGAGTACCACCTCCCCTCCTAAACTGTTCTCTCCCTTTTCTTTTTTTGTTCACAATGCACTTTATGTTCTCCACATTCTCAACCCTTAATGCTGCTTCGACTAATTGTTGAAAATCACAGAAATTCTATGCCACCACTTTTTTCTGTGATGGCTAAATGCAATATGATTTCGAACCTACGACACTTGGCCACTTCTCTCAGCATATCGAGATAGTTGTGTGAAGTTGCGCTCATATTTGCTCACTATCATCTCCCTCTGGGTAAGACTCAGAAATTTCCTCTGCTTCTACTGGATATACACCTCGGACAAATAATTCTTCTTATAAGCAGCTAGGAAATCCTTCCATGTCAATACTGGCGGTTTTATTTAACTCCTAGCACACTTTCCCACCAAAGCTGAGCATCTCCCTATAGCAAGCTTGCAACATATTCGACTTTTTATCATCCTCACAGTCCATTTGCTCCAATATCCTTTCTGTCTTCCTTAACCATGTATTAGCTTCTTCTGGATCAGTCGTTCCATAGAAGTCCACTGCCCTATACTTCCTAAGCTTATCAAACTGCTTTCCCTTCTTAGTTGGGGATAGAGCAGAAATTTGCGGCATGTGACCCATGGTCTGGACAAAAGCCTGAGGAAAGGCCTGGAACAATTTGGTATCCAAGGGAGTAGCCACTTGCTCTTGCGGAAGAGGCGACTCATGCGTCTGTGATCGAGAGGGCCCACTACCGTGCTCTACAGAAGCCTCGGCATTTTCTGGGGCTCTAAAATCATCCGTACCCTCCTCTTTAGGTGGAGAGTCAGGTGCAACAGATCCTTGCAAAACTCTTCGTGTTCTTCTACAAAGTAGCATCTTACTCCTTCAATTTAAATACTAATAATTAGCTTACATTTTATTTTAATCTTATTTCCTACATGTATGCATGATATGCATGTCACTTAATGCAATCAATCAATTCAACAATGTAAACAATTAATCACACATCATATTAATTTATATCACTACGTATTCTAAGCCTAGGAATCCTTAAAAGCCTAAGCTCTGATATCAAAAGATGTTAGGCTCGGGTTCTGTTACTTATCCTGAGGTGACAAAACGAGACGTTCTGGTAAGGATCACAGGAAACAAAAGGAAAGTCCAAACTTTTCAAATGGTAAGGAAGATTTTAGCGTCAGCATTGGCAGGTTCGTCACAGCGAAACTAGGGAATATTTTCAAGAACCTTTCGGGAGAAGTTCGTTGCGGCAAAGTCTCAAGGTCAAGGGAACCCACCCTTCGAGACAAATGCGTCGCGGCGAAAATCTAGCTTCGCCGCAGCAAAGTTTCCAGATCAAACCCAAACACCTCTCGGAAAAAATACACTGCGACAAAAGTCTGGCTTCGCCAAAATCGAATAAAAACACCCTTCGGGACAAATGCGCCGCGGCGAAGTCCCCAGATCAAACCCAAGCACATTTCGGGAAAAATACGATGCAGGGAAGTTACCAAAATCGAATAAAAATACCCTTCGGGAAAGGTTAGCTACGGCGAAACCTTCGATTCACAACCCAAAACCCAACAATCCAACTCTATCATACACTTCTATTTTCAACAACAACAATTAGCAACTCAACTTAAAGATAAACATGAACATATACAAAAAAACTTCTTCAATTCTTAATCTGATTACTAGAACAAAATGAAGTTTAAACATAACTTTAGTTACATATCAACAGCTACATCAATAACTTAATACAAAATACAAATGGATGCTCAAGTTTGAGATGCCTATAAAGCTACCCAAAAATAATTAAACTAACTTAGTCACTAAATATAGCTATCTTGAAGTTACCAAGGCCTTTGCAAGGATCAACAATCTTCTTGTTCATCACCTGAGGAGAAAATAATGAGTTGAGCTATAAGGCTCAGTGGCTAATATATTTATAGTCATTAGTAACGAGCCATACAATTAAGCATATATGTACGTATATCTTTACATCTATACCTTATTCTAATCTAGCAATTCAATCATCAACAGTTCAAACTCAAACACTCATAGTTTAGGAAGTCATCACATAACACATAACATGTATATTTAAACATCAAAACGTAACACTTAATTATGCATCAAACTTAACAAATCAAAGATGAAATGCACAAACAAATGGCTGGAGAGTCCCATAAGTCGAAATGGAGAAACTGAAGTTTACATCAAGAACTAAATGATTCCGTTTCTTAGGAGCTCATATGCTACAAGCGGGCAGCCGAGAGAAGGCTTAAGTCAACGTGCACGTGACGAACGAAATGGTTCCTTTCTTGCCCAAACACAAGCAAATTTTTATGCTCAATTCATTTCCTTGCATGCTCATGCTTTCATGCTTCTTATGCTATTTCCTCTTTTGATTATAACAATTGTCATAACTTCTTTCAAAGCATAACATGAAAGTAACTCATAATGCATTTTTCCCACAAATACCACAATTCAAAATCAATGCAATCAATCATACACACATAGGTAAGCATTTGCCCATTTACACAATCACTATAACACATTACCCATCTAATTGCTTGAAATTTCAAGTTCAATTATGCCTTTCCTCTTACTCTTGAATAGGATTCTATTGGTTTCCTTCAAACAAACCAATTTCTACTCAAAACAATATTCCTATAGAAAATCCATAAAGCTTCAGTAATCACAAAATATAATAAATGAAAATTGAGCTTAGACTTAAGCTACCCATAGTTTGTCTAGGTTACAAAAACTAAGACTTAGGTTAAAATCCATGAGAAATCAAAATGGGATTCTCTTCCTTCTTCCAACACAAACCCATTTCTCTACTTCTTTTTCTACCCAAACAAGAAGAAAAGATGATAGAATTTACCTAAAACAAGTTGAGTTCTTTTCTTTCTTTTTTTTTCTCCTTCTCTATGATTTTCTTCTTCTTCTTTTCTCTTCTTTCATGTTTTTCTCTTCTTTCCTTCTTCTTCCCATGATTTTCTCTTCTTTCTCTCTTATTTAAGAAAACGTTTGTCTTGTCTTTCCCATTTTAGCCCTCCACATTTAACATAATGTCTACTAACTCCTTTAACCTATTAAATATCATACTATACTCTAACTTAATTCTAACATTTCTATTCAAAATTATAATTTCTATTCATGCTCACTAAATTAACAGACTCAATTCTAAAGCTAAACGAATAAATAAATAAATAAATTCGGGGTCCAACATTATTCATAAAAGTTTGCATGCTAAAGTTATAAGGTTTGAGTTGTTGATATATTAATTATGTATAATTAATTCTTGTGTAGATATCAAATGAATTGTTTACATATTTTAATTCCTACAAGCTAACGGATTTGTAACTTAAATTGCAAATTTATAATTAATTGAAATAAAAAACAATCAAGGGATAAAATTGCTTAGGCGGTTCCACCTTTAAATTACACTACTTCTTAGGGCAAATATCCCCCTTATTCATGCAAAAAGGAGAAGAATAATCAACTCACTTAAAGGAGTGCCAACAAAGCATTGATGAAATGAATCCAAAACAAGCTGCAAATGGAGGTATGATTTAACTAGATGAAGATCAATACCATAAAAGTATTAAAGAGAGAGTAATAAATTGATTTTTCCCTGTGAAGTGGAATCATGAATCTTATGCAATTACTGTCAAACATCCAATATGCAATAGAATATTGAATGTAATATAGTCATAATTAACTTTGAAAATTAGTGTTTAATATTTAGTTTGTTCTTAATTTAATGATCAAAGAAAGTTCATTATAACTCTGTTACTTTTAACTTTACCAACGCATGCACTACCAAAAAGACAAGCTCACAACTAAATCATAGAATAAACCAAAAAGACAAGCATACAGTTGAAACGTATGAACCAATAGATTTATATAAATGTTGAAATAAGTTGTGATAATTTTTCAATGAAATCATCCAAAAACAATCCGCATATATAATTTCCAGATCAGTTCAATTTCAGACCAAGGCCGGTGCATAAAAGACCACAATCACATGTTTCGTTTTGGTGCATCAGAATTGGTGAGGCCAAAATCACATCCTAGATGATAGGTCGAAGAAAAAAGTAGAAAAACGAAATATAGGTCTCCTTCAGTTTGACCAAATGTTGTTGACAGACGTTCCATGAGAATGCACCATTAAAACAGTATGGAGAGGAACTGTAGGTATGCATAGAACTGATGTTTTCATATTTGGATTGTTAACCTAATGACCAGGGAATTAGTGTAAGTTCCCTAGCTTCCAGCATTATTTTCTCAGTAGCATAAACGAAACTTATAAGGTAATAACAGTAACCCAAAAAAAAAAAAAGGGCATGACGAGAAGCTTTATCTGTGAAGCACACAAACATGAAGGCTACTCGAAACAAGCTGGTTACACCAAAAGCTGCATACGGAACTTAGCGGGTATCCTGACCTCAACAGTCCGCAAGTGCTATAAGTTGATCAACAACATTTGGCTCCGCAAGCGTGCTGGTGTCTCCCAGTTCATCCAACTGCCTAGCAGCAATTTTCCTCAGGATTCTCCTCATTATCTTTCCACTCCTGGTCTTTGGAAGGCCTGGTGCCCAGTGAATTTTATCAGGTGCCGCAAACGCTCCTATCTGGATGGTTAACATCAATAAAAGGCTTTTAATCAATTAGATCACAACATATGCACGTTTTTCTATGTCTAACTTCCCCAAACACCCAATCTCTTACTTAGCCTGTAGTGAAATTTCCCTTTTCAAGTTTCTTTTCCTTTTAGGATGCGATATACTTCTGCAATTTTTTGGTTCTTAACCATCACAAGGCTGTTCTAATTTAAAGGTTCAAATTCAACTCCATCATAAGTTGGCCAATTAGATGTTTGGAATTTGGTCAATTACACTGGCTTTAGTATTGGTTGTGACATCTTTACATAAACTGTAAGCTACATGGGATCTCAATATCTAGAGCGTGCATTAGGTATTTGAATATATTACCTGCTGTCGTACTGTGAGTATGAGACTTTTCCGGAGTTCTTCACTGTAAGGAACACCCTCTACAAGAGTCACAAATGCATAAATGCCCTGTCCTTTAACCTACCAACAATAAAATATCAGAGGTGGTAAGTGAAGATAGCTTCAAAATGCACTATCATGTTCACTTCAGTTGTACAATGCCTATGTGCACAATCATGTGCAAACACAAGCACATATACCTCGTGCTCAAAACCAACCACAGCAGCTTCTGCACACTGGGGATGAGAGACAAGAGCAGATTCCACTTCTGCAGTACCGATACGATGACCACTGCCAATTACACACCAAAGTCATTCAAATTATTATTGCAGAATACAAATGACATCTCCAATGCGGCTTGATTGACAAACTTCAGTCCCTAGTCTCAGAAGCCAACAATATAATGCAATTCAGGACTTCTTTAAATATTCACCTGGAAGTTCACAAAACAACAAGAATAAGACCTTACAAAAACCCAAAACATACCTCACATTAATTACATCATCAACTCTTCCAGTAAGCCAGTAGTATCCATCCTTGTCCCTGGAACATAGATGAAAAACCATTATTCATTTGCTTGGTTTCATCCTCAACCACACAGAACAAATAAGGAACAAGAAGTCAACCCTTGAAGATGGTTAAAATGATGCAACTTTAGAAATAGTAACAAAATACCTGGTACAGCCATCACCACTAAAATAATAGCCTGGAAATGGCTTGAAGTATGTAGTTTCGTATCTTTCATGATCACCATATAAAGTGCGAAATGCCCCTGGCCATGAATTTTTCACACATAAATAACCACTGCACTCCCCATCAATCTCAATGCCCTTATCATCCACAATGACAGGCTGCAATTTTATCAGATAAGATCAATGATGCAGAACTAACTAAACATAGTTGGGTTGGTGGTTGGTGAATTAATGAGTCATGGCATAGCAACCTGAACACCAAAGAAAGGAAAAGTTGCAGAACCAGGCTTCTGTGGCCAGGCACCGGGCAATGGAGTAATCTGATGAATAATCATGAGAACAATAAGAAAATAATTCAAAAGAAAACATTCAGAACATAAGCATGCTGAAGTCAACAAGAGTAGAATACCAAACAAACAACCAATTTCAGGTAGTCAAGGACTACTAGTATCATAAAGAGCTGAAGCAATGTGATAAAAGGTAGCTAAAGACAAAAGAATGTCAATACCATGAAGCCCCCAGTTTCAGTTTGCCACCATGTGTCTGATATAGGACATCTTGAATCTCCAACTACGTTAAAAAACCACCTGTAAGGGGCATGGATGTGTTATAAGGTGTTATATATTATGAGAACAACAATAGGATAGAGCTAGGACCTCCATGCACTTGGATTAATAGGCTCGCCTACGCTTCCAAGAACCCGCAGGGATTTGCGTGAATAGCGAGTAACATACTGCATGATCATCCATAGTTGATATCAATATAAAAGATCAGATCTGGTTTGTATATTGATACTGCAGATATGCAGAAGCAGAAAAATAGGCGTTAAAGATAAAAAATGTCTTCAAGTTACTTGGGACAAAGTTTTACTAGATGTTTAAAACTCATGCACCATATATCACCAAAAAAAAAAAAAAGATCAGAGGCCAATATCAGTTTCTTCACCTCACACAGCCGACAATAGATGAAATGAAGTTGCAATAGCAGATGAAACCCAAGATAGACATCATAAGAAATATCGAAAGATTTGATTTTTTCCAAAAAAAAAAAAAGACATTGTACTTTGAGAAGGAACATGGGCATTTGAAGCTATTCATAATCAGCAGTGATATCCATCAATGCCTTTAATAACAGAGATTGAAGCAATGCAAGGGAAGTAGCTTGCCTGATCACCATCACGCATTAGGGATCGCACCAACGTTGGGGCAGTGTAAAATATTGTCACATTAAATTTGTCTACAATATCCCAACAGCGTCCAGGGTGAGGATAATTTGGAGCCTGAATGTGGCATGCAGATTGAGCATATGATAGACAAATTTTGCAAAAGAGAATTTGCTCGTAGACAATTTAATTAATCAAGCCTCTAGACTTTGAACAATGTATAGATATTCTGAATTGGCTAACATGCTTACGTCTCATTAGCAAAAGTCTAGAAGTATTAGTCCATTATCCTAGTCAGTCCCACGAAAAGTGGGCCATAAACAAGTTTTTCTGCTGCAATATAAAAGAGAAACAAAGTTGTACATTCACAATAAGTTACCCCTTCATAAACAACAACAGTTGCTCCATTGAGTATTGGTCCATATGTCACATAACTATGCCCAGTGATCCACCCACAGTCAGCTGTGCACCTGATATCACGAGGAAGACTTCAGCAATTATGCAGCTTCTTTAAATAGAGTTAAGAAGCAGTAAGCAAAAGTTGGAGTCTTCTTCATACCAGTAGACATCAGATGGTTTGTAATCAAATGCATACTTGAAAGTTGTGGCAGTGTAGACCATATACCCTCCAGTGGTATGGAGAACACCCTTTTATAAATTCTAATTAGAACATATGAAATATAAATGTATGTAATATAAATTAGGAAAAGGATTGCAAGCACCTTTGGCTTCCCAGTGCTCCCACTAGTGTAGAGGAGAAAAAGGGGATCTTCAGCATCAACCCACTCTACCATGCAACTAGTTGGATACTTGGGGACGACATCCTGAAAGACAACTCACTAAGCACCAGACTTCAGAAAATAAAAGCTTTTCATGTTTGCACTATCAAATGATGAATTACATAGAAACATTGTTGGTGTGAAGAACAGAGTTACACAACAGGGAATAGAGACATGAACTAAATAAGCAAGTAATCCGTTCCATCAAATTGTATCGCTTTCTTTCCATGAAGAAATATTACAAAGATCCTGACGCAAGAATGCTGCAGGTAAAAAATGGGAATTCCTTTTCCCTGGTGGAATTTGGTATATTTGGAAAGATATTGTTAGCTAACCTGCCACCACACATCTCTTCCATCCTGCCATTTAGTGTCCTCCCTCTTCATGGCAAATTGATTTTCATATGTCAAGCACAGATCTGTGAAGAAAAGAGGATATGAAAGTGGGTACGTAGATCGGTTATCTTCTTTCTAAAGCGAAAAATTAAATAGCAGTCACAAATTTGAAATTTTCATCAACATAAATGCATACAGTTGAACATAGCTTTTAGCTTAATGAAAACTGAAGAAGATAGTCCAAAAAAAAAAAAAACAGGACTTAAGTACCTATAGAAATGCTATTTTTTGAGGATTCGGCAAGGGCAGTGTCAACTATGTCTTTCAGTTGGATAGTCTTGGAGCCTCTTTTAACAGCATTGCAAGTTATTACAACTTTTGGTTTGCAGTCCATGATTCTTTGAGAAAGAGAATCTGCTGAAAATCCTGCAAATACAACCTGGTAGTATGGAAAGGGCAAGTGGCATTTAGCAAGTCCCTGTGTGCATGTAAGAAACAGATAGAAAGGTTGCACAGTTTTGTTCAAGTACCGAGTGAACAGCACCAATACGGGCACATGCAAGCATAGCAATTGGGAGTTCCATGAGCATGGGAAGATAAATTATGACAGCGTCACCCTTTTTAACACCAACATCCTTCAAGTAATTTGCTAGCTGCAGAAGAACAGAATGTAGCTTAACGTTAATCTTTTTCAAGTTGATGACCAAAATAAATGAAACACACATGCATGTATAAAATCAAAGACCTGACAAACTCTTTGAAGAAGTTGGGCGTAAGTTAAAGAGTCCTGGAAACCAGGCTCGTTGCCTTCCCAGTAAATGGCAATCTTGTCAGCATTTCCAGATTCAACGTTTCTATCCAAGCAATTGTAGCAAATGTTGGTTACACCACCCTTGAACCACTGCATACAATTATTGATAAAATAAATATTATTTGGATACTGCTTGGTGCTAATCGTCATCTCATTCTCCTCATCATCACTTGCAAAATAATAAGAATAAAAATAACTATAATGTAGGTGGGAAGTTGATCTAATTGCAAAATAATAAAAATATGCATTCACTTTGATTTGTTTTATGCTTAAAAGTTGCTGAAAAAGAAAAATTAGAAAAGCATATGACCATTAAAAATGGTAAATGGGAAGAAGAAAGAAAAAGACCTCAATGTTGATAGGGCCACTTCGAACATCAAAATTCTCAGAGAAGACAGGTTGGCCCCATTTCTGTTTCCAGTAGAACTCCGAAGCAATGTCTGACCAAAACCCCGCCGGATCTTCAACAGATCTTTTATACAACTCCAAGTACTGGACAGATCATAATAAATAAATAAAAATTCTTGAAGCTAATAAATCAAGTTATTATCATAAGATAGAATGCTAATAGAGCAAGCATTTGTATGGTGGAAAACAAATGAAGGATTTAGAAGGGTAGACAGGAAGCAACAAACCTTTTGAGGATTGGGAACCAGAGCTTGGCGACAGAATTCGTCGCTGGGTAAGACGAGATCGTTCTCTTCCGAAGCAGGGGACTGGCCAAGTGTAACAGCGTTTATACGAGACATCTTACCGGCACCCGAAGCCATCCCTATCCGATGATTGCAACAAGCAAATAGTTTCGGTGTTCTGATGCAAATGCAACTCAATTTCTTGAATCGTAAATGATTTTTTATAGAGGTATTGACCGTTGACTTATTACTCCCAGTCCCCACAGCCTCTCCAACCCCCGCTCCTTCCACTCCTCCACGTGCGTATAATAAAACACCAACACCAGCAGCGGCTGACAACATCCTCCCCTCTTCCTTCTTCTTTCTCCCCACCAATATTTTAATTTGTTATCCTTTATTTAATACATGTTTATTTATTTAATCAACTGATTATTAAGTATTTATTATAAGATATTCGTCCGAACTCCGAATGGACGATCCCGTATCCAATTTTAAAACCGCCTCGCCGCCTCCATTCCAAGTCCGAGACTCCGAATAGACGATAACGTATCCCATTTAAAAACCGCCTCGCCTCCTCCATTCCATACCTCGGTCTTATAAAACTAATTATAACGAAACTATTCTTATAATGTTAAAACAGCTGTTTAGTTTTGCAAGTTTTGCTTAGTTAAGCAAGCGACGAAGTCAAATGTTTTCAGCTTCCTCCTATCTACTATTGTAACCAACGATAGATAGTCACCACCAAAAACGGAAATATTTTCAAGAATCAAGATACTGAGCTGACAATGACTTCTCACACGATTAGAGGCAGCCGCAATTTTCCTTCACCTTCAACTCGTGGCAGCAACAGAGCCACCCGATGCCATGCCTTCACTTAAACCTGCTTGGTACTCAATTTGAATATATACCTGCCTTCTATGAAACTTAAATTTCCTTTGCGTACGAATTTGGACTTCCAAGTTCTTGTACGCAACTGCGTCTCGAGTTGAGTTAAGCTATGTTGGGCTTTGTTTGAATCAACATTTGAAGTAAAATTTATAAACTTAGTTAAAATAAATCAAATCATTTCGTAGATCAGTTTTAGGCCTTTAATTAATTTTCTTTTTTAATAATAAATTATATTTTTATACTTTTATTAGAACATAACTACAAAATTATAATTAATTAACTATTCAATCTTATACAACATTGATAAATTATTTAACAAACAATTTAAAACTAAGCGTAAATTAATTAAATGATTGATAAATTGTATCCGCGGTCAATATTGTTAAATAATTTTAAATTGTTTTAAAATATTTTAAGAGATACTTAGGTGTATTTTACACCTCAGTGTTGTTAAATAATTTTAAATTGTTTTTAAATATTTTAAATCACTGAGGTGTAAAAGTACTAATTTACAACTCAGTATGTCTCCGCGGATGGCCAATTGTTTTCTTATTAGCAGAGTAATACTGCGCAAATGTATAGTAATAATGTCCTGGTAGTTTAATTCGTTATATTATTATATAATTTTTATGTATAAATAAATATGAAAATTTTAAAAATTTGTAATCAAATTATAAGTAAATTTTCAGATTTTGTTATTAAATTATAAATATTTTAAATTCCTAATTCGTTATCTTATTAAATAATTATAATGTATAAATAAATATGAAAATTTTTAAAATTAGTAATTAAATTATAAATATTATAAATTTGTAATGGATATTTTATTAGGAAGGTATATAAGTTAGAATATAATAAATGAATAAGTAAAATTAGTAAGTAAAAATTTAGGATGGAAAATTTAAAAATTGAGGAAATGTATAGCGTAATGTGTCTTATAAATGTAAAAAATATATAAACTAAATAAAAACCTTAAACAAAATAAGATTAAAATAAATAAATATTGCGTAATTTAAAATTTTGTGATAAGATTATTAATATTTAAAATTTTAAATGTATAATAATAAAATAATAGAATTTAAGAAAAGATAAGTTGGTGAAGTTGGTTTAGAATGAAACAGATGAGATGAGCTTACTATTAGGTTCTGCAATAATATTTTTTGAAGTACTAGCGATTTGGAAACTAATAAACTGTTATTTATACAAAATTAACTAATAAACTAAAAAAGAATTAAGTGATTGATGATTTAAACAAGAACACAATGTAAATATATTTGTGGTTCTGCCTGATTCTGACAGAAAGGAGCATTATTGTTTGGATTCATGGATTGGATGCTTCCTTTAGCTGAGATGCCTGCAAAACAAAAAAGGCTGATCGGGGTTTGTGTCCCGATTAGCCCCTCCGACGCT
>JAOQMR010000007.1:13991801-14009668 GCA_027563865.1 Erythroxylum pelleterianum
ATGGGCGGCTCCCTCATGCTACTGGGCTGTGCAGGTGTGGATTAAGCCCATAGGTGAGACCGGTCGATCGGCCTGTTAGATGTAGCCGACCCATCCAGAATCTAACCTTACCTATTTGCCATATGCATGGAGGCATTGGACAAATTATTAGTAAAGGTGGTTGAGAGAAACAGTCTGTTTAAATTTCATTCAAGGTGAAAAAGGAGGGAATCCTAAGCTTAAATTTTGCAAATGACCTATTCTTATTCTCCAAAGTTGATTTTAACTTAATATCTTCACTCACCACTTTATTAAAGATGTTCAGCAAAATTTCTGGAATGCAAGTGAACAGTGGAAAAATTAGATTGTCTCTATCGATTGGTGCATCTTAGTATGCAACATGGTTCACCTCCCTAACCCTATTTAATGACTATAAATAGGCTTGTGGTCCCAAATCAAATCAACTCTTGACATTTTTTCTGAAAAAGATCTTGTTAGTTTTCTCTGTTCCATAAGGAGAATTCATTCGGCATCTGAATCTTGGCTTGGAAGAACACATCCATTAAATTTTGCTGTTTACACTTCCGCTGTGCAATGGATCAAGGTTAGTGTTCTTATTTGTACATATATCATTGTTTATTCAATCTGCGTATGATTCTGGTTGATTGTTTATTTAAAAATTTTAATAATAATTATAAGACTTTTTCTAACAAAAAGAACTTGGAGGCTTCTCAAAGACAAAAGAATCGTTGTGGGCTAAGTAGATACATAGTTATTACATCAAAGACACAAATTTCTATAGCTTTAGCTATCTAAGTAAAGCTTCATCAGTTATGCAACACATCATTACGGGCATGGATAGGCTCAATTAGTTAATATCCTACAAAATTAATGAAGGAAATGATAGTTCATTATGGAAAGATAGATAGGTGGATACGTTATGGGGAACTAGAAGCACAAATTGCCCCATAACCGTTGAAAGTTATATGCTAGTGCATCAAGTCCTCTTTAATAAAACCATGCTATTAAGAATTATAATTGATGTTAGAGTCCTAGCGTATTTGTCCAACATCAAACTAACTCCTAGAGAGGAAGATGTAGTAATATGGGGTGGTAATAAGTTTGGAGATTTCTCTAATGACTCAGCTTAAAAACTATTATGTAATGCAGAACAAGAGGTTGAGTGGCACATATTGGTTCAAATAAAGCATGCTTTATTTATTAACAGAGCCAGGAATTTAAGATAAGAGGACCTAAACATTTAAGTTTTTAAATTTTGAAGGACTCAGTACACCACTAAACTTTAAATAACTATGTCCTTATATATATATAAATATATATTAATTAAAAATTAAAAATATTTAATTTTTATAAATCTCGGGAGCCCATATTCTATAGCTTTACCACATACTTCTTATTCATTGCGGTTGGCAAGAAAGAGAAGCATTTCTTACGATTGATAGAATATCCAAGTACTTAATAATCCGTAAGAGATTGTATTAATAGTCCCTAAGAGATCGTACCTATACAATTCGGATCACGAAACACTTAATCTTATGCTTTTCAATTGCATATATTAAACGGGGGCATGGAAAACATTCATTCAAAAATGCAGAATAGGGAATCCACTAAGCACATGGCAAGACATAATTGATTGGAGCACAAAAACAAAAAACAAAATGGAAGAAACCAAATGGGTGAATATTTTTTTGTATTCTTTCATACAAAAATTTTTATAAAAGTTTGTCTACGAAAAAGATAAGGGCTTGTGCATGATGATTAAAATACAAAGAATGGGATTTTTTATTAGAAAAGAAGTTAGATGTTGAATAAGAAAATTTTGATTAAGAATAAGAATTATCAAACAAAATGATTTGATTATTATTTAAATTAAAATTTCGATTAGAAATTTACGTTAACGTTTTGTTTGATAATCAGTAATAAAGAGACAAGAATGAGAATACAACCTTTATTTCCTATCTTTTAATTGTTTGTTATTGTTTTTTTTGACATTGCTTTATTATTGTTAATAAATAAAATAAAGAATGACAAAATTGGAACAAGTCTAAAACAATCGTGAACTTTTATTAATAGGAAGGGTGTGAATATAAACTAGAATTAAAAATCGAGAATAAAAGATAAATATATTATTATATTATTAAATTATTATTAAGATATTGATTTTTATTAGAATATTATCATTAAAATTATATATTATAATCTTTTATATTAATTTCTTTAATAATAATTTTATTTTGTTTCATTGTTACTTTCATTCTTATCATAAAAATTATTTATAATTAATAATTTTAAAAATCATTAAAATTTCTTGATTAATTATCTATAAATATTTTAATTAATTGTATACAAAATAAATTATATAATAACTGAATATGATTAAAAAAATTTCATTATCATTTTTAATATTTAATATCAAATATTAACATAATTATTAAATATCTTTAATACTATACCAAACACATGTAAATAATAATTTTATTTCGATTCTTACTTTTTATTTTTTATTTCAATTTCTTTATTATTATTATTTTTTTGGTAGTGGTTACTAAATGAGCCTAATAAAACAAAACTTATCAAGCAAGAAATTTATTTTAAAAATTGACCAAAATGAATGTCAAAAAAAAAAATGACCAAAATACATAGCAAGTATCAGTTTATAGTACAAATTGCAGCTTCTTTGTCTACTGTCAACTTAGTTAAGCGGGGGAGCTTTGAACTGATCATTTTGATGGCTGTCAAAGGTTGGATTGAGGTAGATGAGAGCGCCAAGGAGATGGTGTCTAGGCTTCTTTTGGCCCACGGCTCATTCTCGCTGCTTCCACCTTCTTTTCATAACCTTCCTTTGCGCCTCGGTAACGTAGTTGAGATTGTGGGTCCATCTCCTTCTGCCAAAACCCACATCCTCATTCAGGTTCTCATATACAAAGTCTTGAATTCTTTCATCTTCCATGACAAAATTTCATCCTTTTCATTTCCCTCCTTCGTTAGGCTGCAATTAATTCAATTCTTCCAAAAGAGTGGGATGGGGTGCATTACGGAGGATTGGAACAGTTAGTCATTTTCATCGACTTGGATTGTCGTTTTGATGTTTTACGCCTTTCTCAGTTGCTTAGGATTCGTATTCTTCAAGCTAATAACAGTAAGCTTCTCCTCCTTCTTCTCCTTCTCTGAGTTGTTGTTCGAATTCGATTGTGCAAACGAATTACCGAATCGAATGTTGTAGATTGGAGCAAAAGCAATGCCACTTCCTCTGATCAAAATTTGTTTGCGTTGTGCATGAGACGGTTTCTCTATACGCGCTGTTATGATAGTCTTGAGTTTCTTGCCACTCTAAAGGTGCAAATCTCTTTTTTCACTAGGTTACTGCTATTTGTGGACTGTTTTTATTTGATAAGATACACGCTTGCACTTGCATAAAGAACACAATAATCACATTGTCTATATTTTTACCTAACTTTTAGTCTAAGCACCCGTACAAATTTTTTGTTCCATATGCATGTAACATACATCTAAGTTTCACGTCAATTGGAGTAGATTATTTGCATGCAACTGCCAATTATAAGATATTTTTGTAGGGCAAGTCATATGACTGAAGTTCTTTGGGATCTAATTATTGAAAGAGTTAGTGTACTTGATTTTATAACTAAAACATTGATGCTATGACCAATTTGATGATTCTTGTCCTAGAGTGTTCTTTCTGAAGTTGAACTCCAAATAACTTGTATTGTACACATAGGTGCATAGTGTATATGGTAAACCTTGAAAATTATCTAGTGGCATGGGAAATGATATGGAACATATAGGTTCTTGAGTTGAAGTTCAATGCATAATCATAAGCTGGAAATCAAGTTTGAGTCCAATTCCATAAAAAACTAAATGTCATGCTACAATAACAATCTTAAATGAAAAGTTTCTAGTTTATTTCTCAAATTCATGTTGTCCTTATTTTCTAAGTGTGATAGCCCAAATTCATGTTGTCCTTATAAAGCAGGATGTCTAGTTCTTTTCTTTTTCCTAGTTTTGATTGCTAATAATCTAAGATTGAATTGTTTCTTGACATTTTCGCAATTTTAACGTTTTAATTTATTGAGTTGCAGACGTTGCATTATCAACTTCAAAAAGAGAAAGAAGCTCAAGGAATCAGTGGTTGTATTTTAATGATTGATAGGTTTGCCATCAAATATTGAATTTCATAGTATTTTTATCCATCAGGGTTGGAACAAAAAATTGTAGGATTTGTTTGTAAACTACCATGATGGTGTTGCTTGGATGATGAGTATGATGTCAAAGTGTGGTTTTTATGTTTAACAATGACTAGATGTCTAAAAGGCAGAGAGGTCATGATTGTCTACTTATAGACATATGGAGTTTGATTCACTTTTATGGCATCTACACATAATAGGGAGCACCAAAACAACGGTCTTTCCATTCAGTTAACCCATTTTGGTTAGTTAAGGCTTGCTATCGAGGAATTGACCCAATTCCCTTTATGAATATGATTTATGTTAGAGGAATACTTTGTATGAGAAGGATCTACACCTCCTACCTAGTTTCCTATATAAATAGGAGTTATTGCTTCTGGTAACATATGACAATAACTACCTAATAAAGTTCATGGTCTGGCCATGGATATAGGTGCCCTTACTAAACCATGTAAGTCTATTATTCCATGTGTTTGATTTTGTAGAATTCCCTAAAAGAATCACACTAATTTTTTTTGCTTAAGTTTGGATCATATGTTGTGTTGAAATTGAAGCAAACATTTTACAGCATTGGACAGGTCTACTAAATAGAAATTGTTGACTACAAATAAAACAAAATTTATTTCTTTATTTAATTGTGGGGTTGGCTTCTTGTATAATAACAAAAGTATCTCTAATTGTCTTATTTTACTTTTCCTATTCGCTCTCACAGTATTGGAGCATTCCATTGGGTTGATCGGGCTTCATCATCATTGCAGCAAGGAGGTAATATCAGGTGACTTTATGTTGGAACATAAATTGTAATGGCTTTATATAGTCTTTTTTTTCCTCTATACATTTATTCTTATGTTCTTTGTCTTTTATTATTTTATATACTCTTATCATGGAAGATAGTATATGGTTTGTATAATATTTGTGACATGCAGCAGAATGATTATTCCTTTATTTTCTTCTTATAAATTTGTGCTTGTCTCTAAAGTTAGGTTTATGATTTTCGCTAAATTAGGCGGCTTCATTGTTGCAGGACAAAAACATAATTTGAATGCCTAATTCCTCTTATTGCTAATTTGTTTTGCTCAATGCTTACCCTTGTATGTATATACTGATAGAACTTGAGATTTAAGAGAATATTTTCTATATTGCTTGTTTTCAAGTACACAAGAGAGTTAATTATATACAAATTACCCTAACAAATAAAAGGGCAACAAAAATAGTTAGATCCTATGATCATGAGATATTTTAACTAAATACAATAATTATATCCCGAGATATCCTAACTAAATAGGAAATCCTAAAAAGACATAAAATCCTAAAATAATCATGTTTTTGCACACTCCCCCTCAAGTTGGTGAATGAGTATTCTCCATTCCCAGCTTAGATACAATATTCTCGAAAGTTCAAATCACTCTCCAGTATTTCTTTTATGAACTGTCTGTCAACTTTGATGCACTTCGTTTGATTATGTTGTACTAGGTTATAAGCTATTTTGATTACAGATTTATTATCACGATATAGTCTTATAGGACCATCCCACTTAATCTTTAAGTCTTTTAAGATAATTTTCAACTAGATTAGTTAACATACACCTTGAGCCATTTCTCAAAATTTTACCTCTCCAGTAGATCGTGCTACCACATTATGCTTCTTACTTAGGAAAGGTGCAATATCATAAAGTTGATTTCTTATCAGCAATCAATCTTGCATAATTAGCATCTATGTATGCCTCAAGTACTAGACCTCCATTTTTCTTAAACAAAGTACCTTTTCCTAGTGTCCCTTTGAGATACTGCAATACTCAGTAAGCTGCCTGCAAATGAACTTCTTTCAGACAATGCATGGAGAGGCTTATCACACTCACTACATATGCTATATTTGGTCATGTGTGAGATAAATAAGCCGCCTTACAAAGCATTGATTCGTTTCCCTATCTATTGCAACATCCTCTTCTACCTCTTCAAGTTTAATGTTCGAGTCTATAAGAGTATTTTATAGTTTCCAAGTTGTCTTGCATGTTTCTCTTAGGCTATGTTTGGCTGGGTGATTATTAATGGAAAGGAATGGATTGTAATATTATTCCATTGTTTAAGAGGAGGGTTTATAGTGGAATGGAATGGAATAGGATGGAAGGGGAAGGTTTTACGTTATATCTCATTCCATCCTAAACAGTAAAAATAAATTACCTCCGATTTGGGAAGTTTGGGATGGAATGTAAAATGATAAACAATATTTCATTATGAATCCTTCTTCCAAACAACATTTTACTATATTACATTATGAACCCTTTCATCCCTCCTAAACAACAATTTTATAATATTACATCCATTTACATTCCATTCTATTATAAACCATTCCATTCCATTAAAAACCTTACATCCAACCAAATATAGCCTTAGGAGATCAGTAACATACTTTTATAAGAAGATAAAAATACTATGCCTAGAGTGAGCTACTTAAATGCTGAGGAAATATTTCGGCCTAACTAACTCTTTGATCTCAAACTTCTTAGCAAAATGTTAACTTAGAGAGACTATCTTTCCTTGTTGTCATACCTTGTGACTATTATGTCATCAATATATACTGAAAGTGTTGTGACTCTCCCTAAAGGTGAGTATTTGATGAAGAACATATGATCCTATAGCCATCATTACTTTTGCAAATCTCCACAAACCATGTTTGTGGCAATTGTTTCAATCCATAGAAGACCTTCAACTTAAAAATGATTTGAGTAGCCAAATTATACTTGGTGCACTTCCATGTAGGTTTCTTCCTCGAGATCTTCCTACAAACATGCATTCTTGACATCAACTCGCTGCGATTCCCAATCGTAGTTAATTGCCAAAGATAAGAGAACTCTTAAGAATGTTAATCTTTGCAATTGTAGCAAAAGTTTTTAGGTAGTCAATTCTTTAAGTTTGGGTATAGCCTTTAGCCACTAGTATGATCTTATACCTTTCAATTGATCCATCTATACTATACTTGATTGTGTACACCTATTTACAAATTACAAGTTTCTTTCCAACCAATAGTTTCACCAACTCCCAATTTTTATTTTTTTTATGTAGATAAGGTTTTAGGGATGACACTAGTGTTTAGGCCAACAAGGAAGGCTTAATGAGGTGGTGAAACACTTTTGAAAGAAAGGAATGAGCAAGAGGATATAGCGTGTGTTTGGTATATTTCATAATCCCTTTTCTAATAGTAATGGAAAGATCTTAATTATTATTGTTCAATTGAGATTCAGTTTCACTATGCTTCAGAAATTGTTACCTTATTCTCAGGATTTGGGTTGAAGTATTGGACTTGCATAATTTAGGAATTCCAGTCTTCTTCCTTAATACACCTTGTTGAATCCCACATTCTCAAGGGTAGAATTTGCTTTTTCTTGTTAATTTTAATGTCTAAGTTCATATATAGGATTAGAGGAAGATGGTGCATCCCTGTGATCCCCTTATCCTTATCTTTTATTGTTGAATTCTCCCTTGAAAATAAGGTGTGGTTAAATAAGACCTGTGTTCATTGAAAGTAACATCTGCTTAGTCCCCCCTTTTTTTTTTGACAGAAGTTGGTAATACTTATACCCTTTTTAGTTTAAGAATAACATAGAAAGGCCTTTTCAGTACCCTTGAATTTAACTTTTCATGATTTTGGCTATGAACACGAACAAATGAGACACACCCAACTACCCTAGAAATGGTCTATTTGTAGTTTGTAGATCAAGATAAAATATTGAGAGGATTTCCATTGGACTATTAAAATGCAATACTCTTGAAGGGAACTGGTTTATAAGATAAATAGGTGTAAGTGTTGCTTCCCCTCAAAAGGATTTTGATACATTTCGAGTTGATTCAAAGAAGTGACCATTTTTCATTTATGCTATCCCCATTTTGTTGTGAAGTATTACCACAAGATGACTCATGTACAATTTCCTTCTTTTGGAAAGTATGGATTTATGATTTGATTGAAATACTCCCTAACATTAATAGACTAAACCTTTTGATATTGACCCCAAATTAATTTTTAATCATGGAACAAAAGTTTGGGTGGACAATACTAAGATTAGGTTTGTGTTTGAGTAAAAATATCCATGTGACACGAATGCAATCATCAATGAAAGAAATAAACCATTTTCCCTCAGAAACATTAGCAACACTAGAGGACCCCAAAAAGGGATAGAAGTTCTTTGATTACTGATTGAAAAGGATACATGTTTGTGTTACACACTTCATAATAAAAATGGTCAACATTGAGACCCTTAAATAAAGAAAGAAATAAAATTTTAAAGACTCTAAAGAATGGATGTCTAGGTTGGTGATGGTGGAGCTAGGTTTTCTCTTTATTAAATGAAAATGATTCTAAAAGAAAGGAGTGAGATAAATTGCCTTAATCTTGCTTGATAGGTTCAATTCTTCAACGGAGTAAAGGCAATCCTGTACTCTAACATATCCAATCATCTTCTCCAAATCCTTGTATTAAAATACACAATAATTATGATGGAAAATCACATAGCAATTCAAATTTTGAGTGAGATTGTTGATAGAGATCTAGTTTGTAGATAATTTAGAGATATGGAGAACTTTTTTTAAGGTCAGTAATAGATTGGTCTTTATATCTCCTATGCCTGCTATGGTACCATTTGGACATTGGGAGTATGTTAAAGGAAAGGGTTTGGTGAGTAGGTCATATGATCAGTAGTTTCTGAATCCATAATCCATGAGTGGGCAAAAGTTGTTCCCGACACATTTAATCCAATAAAGAGTGGAAATTCACCTGAATATGCCAAAAAAGAAGTACTTGAAGGTTTGATCAAGGTTGTCAATAAGAGATCTTGCCCTCTCGACCTCTTTTTGGTTATGACCACCTAACTTTTAAGGTGTTCATTTTGTATAATTGTAGTAATATGGCCTGACCATCTTTTCTTGGTTAAT
Organism: Erythroxylum pelleterianum; assembly: GCA_027563865.1. Classification (NCBI taxonomy): domain Eukaryota; kingdom Viridiplantae; phylum Streptophyta; class Magnoliopsida; order Malpighiales; family Erythroxylaceae; genus Erythroxylum; species Erythroxylum pelleterianum. Next base: position 14,000,929 of record JAOQMR010000007.1, read on the forward strand.
CTCCTCTTTATCCGACTCTCGGCTTGGAGGTTTTCTACAAAGTTCCCATCACTTTCTTACAGGTACGATGCCTTCTTACAATAAATATACCATGGGTTATCACAGCTCTGGGATTTTTCACACCGTAGCTGAGTTGTCTATATTTTATGGTTCAAACATCATGTTTTTTCTATTTTCCTATTCACAAACTAAGGCCGCAATCTCATTAAAACATGGAACTTTATGCTTTCCAAGATTTTGGATTCTCACTTGGTCAAAATGCATCCTCAGGACATTTAGTTTTCAAAACCCTGTAGTGGTCAAGCTCTTGACACAAGGATTTCAATTGATTGGCATATTCAGTAACCATCCTACTCCCTTATTTTGCAGTTATAGTCTTTACCTTGACCTTGTTCACTTAATTCACTTTTATAGTCCTGGATACTTCTATTAGAGTGCATCCTAAATATCCTTAGCAGTGGCCAAGACATACATTTGTTACTAATCTCTGGTATCGTAGAGTTCCATAGCCACGGTATAATCATAGAATCTTCTTCATCCCATACTTCAACCTAAGAATCCTCTGGTTTTGGCCCCATATTCACGAGATAATTGAACTTCCCATTCACTTTTAATATGGTGTGAATGAGTTGAGACCATTTGTGCTAATTTTTTCCATTCAACTTATATGTAGTTTGGATATTTTGTAATTCTTCGAGATGTTGATATTGAATAGTCTCCTCTGAATGTGGTATAGTGGTTGCCTCCACTATTGCCGACATCTCCATGAAAAAAAAAAGATCTTTAGGCAATTAAGACTAATTGCTTAAAGAAAAAGATCATTGACAATGAAGGCTAATAAAAATCACAAGTCTATCAACAATGAAAGCCCTTAGATTGGTTTTTCTTAGGAATTCAAAGCCTTACAGCTTTGATGCCATGATGGGACTTGATATTTGAGAGAATATTTTTTACATTGCTTGTTTACAAGTGTACAAGAGGGTCAATTATATACAAGTTACCTTAGTGACTAAAAAGCAAACAAAAATAATCAGATCCCATGATCATAGGATGTCTTAACTTTCTAGATTGTTATGGTCTGATCTAATTGCAAGGTATGGGACTTGAATCCCATATTGGTTAAATACAAAATTGATATGAGATTTATAAGGACCTTGGGCTCTTTACCCTCATAAGCTAGCTTTTGGGGTGTGGCTCTCCTAAAGTCCTTATCAATTGGTATCCGAGCCGGGTCTTGGAGTGGTGGCCCACGGAGTGGTGGCCTGGGAGTGCCAGCCGTGACTAACGTAGCCGTGATCAACAAGGATCTCATAGTGGTGGCCCATGGAGTGGTGACCTGAAAGTGTCAGCCGTGACCAACATGGCCGTGACCAATGAGGACATTGGTCCTTATGGGGGGACAAATGTTACGGTCTGATCTAATTGCAAGGTATGGGACTTGAATTCCATATTGGTTAAATACAAAATTGATATGGGATTTATAAGGACTTTGGGCTCTCTATCCTCATAAGCTAGCTTTTGGGGTGTGGCTCTCCTAAAGTCCTTATCACAAAAGTTCTAAAATAATCATGTTTTCCCACATATGCACGGGCCACAAGTGATGACAAGTACCTTTTTAGGGCTTTCCCTTCTTGCCTTGGGATAGGGATGCATATCGAACAAGAAACTTGGACATTTTGGATAGCTAAATTTGACACTCAATTAGGGAATGCTTTTTAAAAGAGAGAAAGAATGAGTGGAATAAATTCTTTGATTAACCATGTTTCAGCCCAATTATTTATAGGGCAACGTCAGATAAAGCTACTATTATAATACATAAAAGTTTTCAATGTGGGATACCTAAATAGTACTTCTACATAGGATGCTTAACAAGATAGTGCGAAGTTGGAGTATTTAAGTACTATAATTGCCTAAACTTGTTAAAAATAATTTCTATGTGAAGCTACTTCGGTGTCCTGTCAAAATCAGAAAACCCGAGGAAAAGAACTAGAATGTTATGGTCCCGAACGTAGGAACGAGTTATGGGTCTAAGATTAGGATCGCCTTTGTACTTCTTGTGTTTACCAATTTTTACCAGCTCAAAAGGGAACCGGAGGACCTTTGTTTGAGTGAAAACTCAAGATAATATATTTCTCAAAAATTGATTCCAGCAGTTTGTACAACGATGGCTTAATAAGCCTTTGGGAAAAATAACTTCCTCCTAGAACAACTGTTTCACGAAACCACTACCACGTAATAAAAGGGACTGCACTAACCCACTACTACATAATAAACAACTATTTCATGATACCACTACTAAAGAACTGCACTTGACCCAAGGCCACAAACACACACACGTAATAAAAGACATGATCCCACTACCAACTTAAAAATCGAAACTGAATTTGACGAAAACTACTGCAGGTCCGTAACATAGAATTCTTCAAATTGATAAAAAATAAAGTCCAATAACATTATGACACTTGCCCCTAATCGACATTAAAAAATAAACAAAAACAACTCATCCATTCATCTGGGTTTGCAACCCAAGACTCTCTTGCTTGAGATGAGTTTCCAAGACAGACATACAATTTCTCAAGTTGTCGCTATTGAAATTGTTCTTTGGGTTGATGACTTGATCAATTTATATAACAAATATCTTCAAAATGAACCGAAACAAATAATTCTCTATGTCAGTGTCAATAATACTATGATACGGTTATTTACCAAAAAAAAAAAAATACTATGATATGGTTCATCATGAACAGTAACAAAGTATGAACTGTTCAGACCATATAACAGTTCTTTTTTTCTAGGGTTTTGTTTATGTGAATATAGAGTTTTGTTGAATCTACTGCTGAATGAGTAAGAATCATTTATTAACTAGTTCCATCTCATCTACTTAAAATAGTAGGGAAGTAGAATATATTACTAATATTCTAAAATAGGACAAATATACAATTCTAGTGTAGGATATTTAAACCCTTTAACGTGATAAAGATATATTCTTATCTAGTTTCAGCCCATCTTTTTTATAATAATAGGGAAAAGCAAGCGAACACTAATATCAGACCTTTGCTATGGTGGTAAATAATTTAGTTAGAAAATTTGAAATGATAGTTCTAAGTGCATGGTCCGTGTAAACAATGTGGCTGGTATTAATTTGCATAACAGTACCCTTGGGTCATTGCAATTGGCCTATGCATATCTTATTTTCAACTGTAATAATGTGCAGTTCGTCAGAAACAGCAAGTGGTATGATCAAGTCCCCTAGATCTGGTTATAGGCCTAGTAAGACTGAATTTTGGCTGTAGTTCACCAGATTTCTGAGTTTTCCTTTCTTTATGACCTCTTTCTACAATATGATAAGTTGTGCTCATTAGAGAGAACCCAACGAACTCCAAGAGTAAAAGTACTCAAGAACATTTCTGAAATACTCCTTAACTTCTTATTGCTGTCACAAATTGCCTTTAAAGTTTACAGATAGAACTGCCAAAAACTATCCCTCCTGAAAAGTAGCAGTTTCAGATTTAAACGCACAATAACTTTTTCAAACATAATAACTGCCCTGCTACACATGGCAGTAACTAATACAAAATATATAAACTAAAGACAGCCATAAACTATTCCTCATTCCTTCTTCCGCTTCTGTTGCCTTCGTTGGTAAACTTTCAAAGGTACTACTTTGCCGGCCAAGTCTGATTCTGGTTGTTTAATGACTATAATAGCTACCAATCAAAGTTAAAAATGTAAACATGCATGTTGATCAAACTTCATTTTATTTTCTCGATTCAGTTTGGGACCTCTTCGTCTCCTTTGCTTACCTTTTAGCACCATATTGAGCCATACATGTAGTTTATGTCAACCATTGTTCTCTGGTAAAATAATGGATTATATACAATTCTAAAATGTCTTTTTACATGTTTAGACCTGTTGGGCCGAAAGTGTGAATAAAGCAAAGGTCTGCATCCCTTATACTGTTACTGAAATCCAGTCTTAATAAAAGATTATAGTTCCGTTGTTTATATGCTTTGGAGCTCTTTGTTATAAAAGGTTGAATGGCATGTGGAAAGACCAACCATTCAACCTTGAAGTTATTGGATAACACTTAAGAATGGATTAGGTAGAAAATCTTAACACTCCTACTTAAAGCATGATCATCAGATATTCAATTCTGATACTATGCTTGCAAATGCACACAGAATGATTATCCAAATATCTTACCATGTTAGTTGAATCTGTTATTGACGTATTATGTGCTTAATGTGTAGGAAGGGCCTTTCTCTACAAAATGTGTTTGCAAATGTTGTTCAGGAGATCAAAAAGCTTCTTCTGCTGCATCCTTTTCTTGTTGTCACTACAAAAGCAACCATTATGGGGGATATATATACAGCAAATGACAGTAAAAAGTAAGTATCTGAGCTCCAAACGTCAGAATATTAGTGGTCAGTTACTATACTATCAAAAGATCACAAAAAAGAAAATTGTCATTCTTTAATGTGACGTGGGTGCTGTACAATCGTTAATATGATTACCTTTTTGTTGGTCAATGGATGTACTGTATCTTTGAGTACATGACCAATTACATTGTGTATCAGTACATATTTTATCATGCTTTAAAGAGCTTCTCGTACTTGGAGTCTATAATTCCATGAACTGGTTTTTGCCAAATGTTATACAAGGTTGAAGAGTGTTCTTATGATCTATGCACTATCCTAATCTTCCATTCCTAGGTGATTGACTGCATTTATATAGGTAGCAGTAAGGTCATGGAACTATAGATTTTACTTCATCCATGATGTTCATCTCTTTGTTCATGATCGAAGGTAGGTAATTTGAGTATAATTGTGCACGGATCTTGCATTAATGTTGGAATACTATATGATCTATTATTGAGGCCTCACCCAGCAGCTGAAGCTTTTGGCTTGAGTTGCTTTTTGACGTATATCAAAACCTTGAATGCTGTATGATCATCTTCACCCAACAACTTGTTTCTGGATCTGTTTTGTCTGTGCTTTCATGAGGGGGCTTTTCAAAATGATATATGATCAACCTAGTTAGTTGCTGTGCATAAACATTTGCTGTTCCATTCAGCATCCAGTTCCAATTTTGTTTCCCTAATCAAACACTTAAAGATTTTGAGTTGCTGATTCTTTTTCAACAGATATCACAAAAGGTCACTTTCAGTAGATGCCTCAGTTTCATCTAACATAACAAATGATAAGCAGCAACTGCCATACCGTGAATATATGCCTTCAATTTGGCAGGTACTTGTTTATTAGGTTTGTGTATGTATATAATATTTGTATGTCCATCAAGTGTTATTATTCTGTTTGTGAGAGAGTATTATTATCTTTTCATCCTATAAAGGAATATCTATTTTTCTTTGGTTAACTACAAAGGAATGTCTTAGATATCCTATAGGGTGTCCCATATTTGCATAGTATTGGTAATTTGTAATAGCCTCCTGAAACCTAGTTAATAAGAAATCATTCAATTGTATCTGTTTTCTACAATTTCCCAACCTTCCTATATAATTTTTCAAAAGGTCAGTATGTATTATAAGAGGATGCTGTTATCAAAAAGTCATTGTCTGATATTAGTATTATCAATCTGTGGAATCAATAATGAGTGAACATAGAATATTTGAGATGAATGCTTGGATTCTAATTATCAAAATTGTGCTAGATATAGCTCTATTTATAACACTGGTAGGGCCTTTTAGCTGTACACTGAAAAGGAAGATATATACACAATGATGGGGAGTAATGTATGCACACCAAGAAGGAAACATAAATCAGAGTTTTATTCCAATAGGCAATAGCATATCCTGGCTTATGCTTAGAATTCTCAGGTCTTATTATGGAATCTAACAATCTGCACGGGTAGAAACAAAATTGAAAGAGCCAAGAATCAGTGTATTAACTTCTTTAACTGAGCAATACTTTCAATATGGTAAATAAAGGAGTTTGCAATTAATACAGCTAGATTCTAGTCTTTTGGTAGTTTCAGTGTATGCTTAAACCTTAAATTACCTATCAAATTTTGTAAGAAAATGTTGCACAGAATAGATGAAGCAATTAATTGTTCATCTCTGGTAATCAAAACTTACACTTTGATTTATTTTATATTTGGAATTTGATCTTTGTTGAGCAGGTGACATTGTTCTGATGAAAAATCTTTATATTCCTAGAGTTAGTACCGTGCTTGGGACCATCCCACGTGATGATATCTATTTTATCAAGCAATTCCAGTGAACTTTTCTATTTATCTAGTATCGACGTTTTTACCTTGCTTGTTTCTTTGTATTGCAGTCCTTTGTCACACATAGAATATTTGTACAAGCTACAGGTAGAAAAGCTTTTTATGCTTTCCCGTCCTGTTTAAACTAAATCTAGCTGTAATTTATCGTAGTTTCTTTATTTGTGTATTTTTCAAGAATATTTGCACTCTGCAGATGATTGTATCTCTTTTAACGGGGGGCATGGTTGGCCTCTCTTTGCATTGAGATGGTTGTTGCCGTTGCTGAGGTTTGAGGACCATTTCGTTGTGAAAGATGTGAGTATTGCGTGCTAAACCAGATTTTTTTTTAATTGATATTATGTGCCCTTTTATTTTGCTTTTGCTTTCGAAAGAACATCTTTGTAAACCTCTTGTGCGGATCACAATAAAGGAACTAAATTAATCGCTTCATTCAGAAGAAGCTGACAAGCAGATGTTGACTATCTGTTTTATAATTCCTTAATCCAAATACAGAAAAGTTCCCTTTCTTTCTGCAAAGCCCGAGTTCTAGGGGCAGCTAGGATCCTGCAATCATCAAAACAGGGCATACTTTTGTATCAAAATGGGACTTGTCTTGTGAGTGAGGACACATCCAAGTCAATAGCTAGCCTATTTCCATTAATTCGAGTGGTAAATCAATGCAAAAGATAATTTCTTTCTGATGATTTCACATGTTGACTGGAGAGGTTGCATTATTTTAGGAGATTTGCTTGCTGCTTTTCTCAGAAGTGTAGACCGAATAGAAGTGTCAACCCAAGGAAACTGAGGCATTGTAAATGGTTTCAAACAAGGAGGAAACAATATGCTAAAACTAAGGTGGTTATAGGACTTGGCGGTTAAAGTCTGTAACCATCCAGTACTGGAGCAATCATCATAAGCTATTAGAGTAGTGAAGCCTGACAATCATCCACATTTCTTTTTTTTTGTGGTGTGCAGGATGGTATATTTTCTGCTTCATGAACAAGCCCACTTCTTAATGCATGGCATTTCTTCAGACATGGGGTGGTAGTAACTAGTATTTCAATTTGTAAATGTAAGAATAGTCCGTATCGAGAGGACAAAGCTCCAAATATACGAGAATTTAAATTGTATTCATGTCTCAAATGTAATTCATTACAATTATTTATAACCAACAATGGCAACTGAAAATAACTAATTGCTAACTAATTGCAAAAATAAAGGAAATAAATCAGCAAGTATCTGCAAGTCTGTTAATCTCCTCAAATCTATTGAAGTCAATGTTCTCAAAACCGGACTGGTCATCGAATCGGTGGCCTTACTGGTTACCGGTTTGACCGGTTCGATCGGTTCAACCACCGGTTGAACTGGTGTGATGTAATAATTATGCAATAATTATATTTAATTATATATAATATTTAAAATATTTAAAATAAATAAATAAATTAAAAAATAATAAAAATAAAAATAAAATTAATTGGACCAGTGGTCGGACCGGTCCAACCGGTCAATTGACCGGTTTTGACCGGTTCACACTGGTTCAATTTATGACCAGTTTTGAGGTATGACCCGGACCGGACCATCGATCGGTCGGACCGGCCGGTCCTATCCGGGTTTAAAAACACTGATTGAAGTGATTCCTAAATCTTCTCACTACCTTAGACTTGACCCTTGACTTCTTCAACTTTCTTCAGCACCTTCAACATTCCCATGTTTCCTCCGATAATAAGTCCTCAAGGGTGGTGGAGTCCTATCAGTGCATCCCCTTGGAAAACTTGCCTTGTTCTCAAGGCGAAAGCTAGGAAACTGTCTAGAGCCATTGGATCATAATTCTCCCAATAAGCTTCTTCTAGAGGACGGTCTAACCACTGCACAAGCAAATCCAGGGTAGGGATACCTGGTTGTAATACCCAACGATGGGCCAAGATGTTGGAAGGTTGTATGACTAACTCCCAATTTTCTGCAATAGGTAAGGCAGTTGGTGGTATGGTAGGAACTTGGCCTTGTGCTTGTCGTAATAGGGACACATGAAAGATAAGATGGACTTTGGAAGTGTCAAGTAGAGCTAACTCATATGCCATAGGTCTTATACGACGTTTCACAATATAAGGCCCAAAATAACGAGGAGATAATTTTTCATATCTTTGCTTCGCTAAAGAACGTTGTCTGAATGGTTGAATGCAAAGATTAACTGCATCACCCACTGCAAAAGAAATTTCTCGATGTTTGGCATTGGTATGAGCTTTCATGCGAGATTGAGCTTTTAGCAACTATTCCTTTAGGAGTTTCAGCATATCATCACGAGCTAGTAATTGTTCTTCCAATTCCGCAATGTGACTTTCGCCTTGAACAAAAGGATGAAGAATGCGAGGATCTCGGCCATATAGGAGTTTGAATGGTGTAGTTCTTGCTAAAGTATGGAACCCCGTGTTGAAGGAGTATTATGTAACATCCCACCCTCAACTGGAAGGGTAGAATAGTAAATTGGCATAGGATGAGATGGATTGGGATTAATTAGGAC
>JAOQMR010000007.1:14019713-14044966 GCA_027563865.1 Erythroxylum pelleterianum
CACCTTTATCGTGGGATACTCATCGGAGCGACCTTCGGGTTTCCCGTTGTGTACCCTACGGTGAGGGGGCGCTACAACTACAATCCCCCATCAGATAATCCACCAACCAAATACCATACATGGAATCCCAATATGAGGCTAGGACAAAGGAATGATAGCAGGAGGCTACTGAAAACCGACCACCACTCTAAAAACCATCTGCATCCACAGGGCTCGTCCCAACCCAAACACAACAAGGCCCCCTATGGCTGCATGGTCCAGCCCAGCTGCACAAGCCCCGGCTACACCGATCACAATCAACCACCCACCAGCAGCAGCTATATACCACAAGGAAGCTCAAGGAAATGGATCCTTCACCATGACTACTCTGGCTGCTGCAGGGACGTCCAGTATAATCCCCCAACACGCACGCTACCAACTAGCAATCATACCGCAAGATTCCATTTTCATCCGGGAACTTAGGGGTCCAGACTCGGTTAGAAGCCGCATGTAAATGGAAGTTCGGACCATCAAACCAAGAGCAGTCCAATGAGGTGCCTAAAACAACCCACCTGGGCTGCCCGCTACAAGCATATAGGTAGCTGCAAATGGCGCCCCTCTAAACTCCATGCTAGCAGTCAGTGAGAGCTGAGCATGTTTCCTTCAACAACCAATACAATGGGATAAGCAATCACAACCCAACAAAAAACAACTCCAACAGTGGAGCAGCAGCCAGAGATTGTACCTCCGAATAAGCCAAAAATAATGCAGCCAAATATCAAAAGTCAATTGTTAACCTTCACCGATTGCTTCTCCATTCCTCTAGTCCAACTCCCCCACCTGATTCTTTCCCACCACATATATCCAGCATTTACATCTAAAGAGAGTATTATAAGCAACTACAGAATCATACATCATAATTCCTAAGACAATTGTACCCGATTCCCCATTACATCCACATACACCCATGTAATTCGAATTAGTGGTAGACAAGCTGGGAAGAGGGGAATTTACCCTCCCCAGTCCAGCTTATCTTCACAAAGTGGCCTGCATAAGAATCGCCCTATCCCCCAGTACAACCAATGAGAGACTTTCTATACACTAACCCCTTTTCATCAGAGAGTAAGTAATGCAGGAGAATGTAGGATGCATCAAAGAAGCATATACATATAAGCTAATGAGTATCACTATACTTTATGCCCCTATTACAACCGTAAGAAGTCTAGTAGCTAAGTCATGAACAAAAGTCTCCTATGTTAGCTAGAATAATTCCCATATCCCCCATACAACCAAGTAGCTATACACATAATTACATGATTCCCATACATAAAAATCAGAAATGAATATAGTCAATGGGAAATAATCTGTAAAGTATTCTATACATTACAATTTTGATTTTCATCACCACGTCTTTGCTCAATAACGTAGAAGAATCTAGCTGAATTGCATTCCTAGACTTCCATATCATGTAGATAGTGCTCATAAGTGCCAGACGAATAACTTTACTTTGATGAGTGCTCCCAGGAAATCTTTTCGAAACCATTTTATTGCAATGGCAAGTGTTGGCATGGTACGATTTAGCCCTATCCAATCCCGTATAGCTTTACAAATTTCCCCTGTTATGGTACACTTGAAGAATAAGTGATCAACCATTTCATCTTCTACAGTGCAGAAATCGGAAGTTCTATCAAGCTCCAGGAATTGTAAGTTGTCCTTTGTTGGTAGTCTTCTTCGTATACTTAACCATGAAATGAAGGAGAATTTTGTGGGGATGTATTGCTTCCATATAAGGGCCATCCATGGTTTCCTTGAGTGTTTCACTAGTAAAAGTTAATAATTTTTTTGTGAAGAGAGGCTGCCATTAACACAAAGCTTTTACATTCCACTTGCAACTTCGTTTCTACCTCCCAATTTATCCACCAATTCATCCCAAATTCCTGCCAATTTTTTCAGCAAAGGAGAGTCTCAGCTACAGGGTACCCATTCCCATATTGAAGTATCCCTCTCTTCATCAATCCATCGTACCCATAGTGAGTCGGCTTTAGCATGAATGTTCCACAAGACCTTAGCTAGCAAGGCATTGTTCCATTTTTGCAACTTTTTAAACCCAGTCCCCCTTCGGCTTTTGGTGTGCAGACACTATCCCATGCCACTCTTAAGTGATTTCCTCCCCATAAAAATAATCTACACGTGGACATTATCCAATCCATGATGGTAGCAGGAATGGGGAAAGCCTGTAGCTAAAAGGAGAGCACTCCTTGAATAACTGAGTTTAGGAGCTCAATTCTACCTGCATAAGAAAGGGACTGCCTTTTCCAAGAGTTAAGGTAGCCCTTAATAGATTCAATTAGCATTGAGAATTGGTCTACTGAAACTTTCATTGGTGCCAGTGGTATCCCTAGGTAGCGGACAGGGAACTCCCCTAAAGGATACTCTACCATCTGCCATAGGGATTCCTTCTCATAGCCTTTTAAGCTGGCAATGTATATGCTGGATTTTGTCACATTCATCTTCAAACCTGCCACCCTTTCCAATTTAGTCAATGCATCTACTAGAATGCCTAAAGAAGCTTGGTCTCCTCGAGTAAATAGCATAAGATCATCCGCGAAAGCAAAGTGAGTGATACCTTACTTTTTACATTTCAGATGGTAATGAAAATGGGGGTTAGCAATCTTCTTCTTTAACAATCTTGATAAGTACTCTAGTCCAAGTAGGAATAATGTGGGGGACATTGGATCTCCTTTCCTCAATCCCCTTCGGCCTTTAAACATACCATGCAATGCACCGTTAATTGATATGGAGAAAGACGTGGTTTGCACACATTCCATCACCCATCCTATGAATATTAAAGGGAACCCCAAACTTAGCATCATTTGCTCAAGTAACTTCCAATAAATAGTATCGTAGGCCTTTGTAATATCCACTTTCAGCATACATCTTGGTGATATCCTTTTTCTTGTGTAGCCCCTTACTAGTTCCTAGGCTAGGAACACATTGTCTAGCATATTTCGCCCTGGAATGAAAGCTTCCTGTGGAGGATCCACTATCTTCCCCACCACCTTCATCATTCTCTTGTTTAGGATTTTTGTAATTACTTTGTATACTAAATTCAGACATGAAATCGGTCATAAGTCAGTAACTCTTGGTGCTGTTGTGGTCTTTGGAATTAAGGTGAGGATAGCATGGTTTAATTGTTTCAGCGGTTTACTTGAGGTAAAAAAAAACTCCTTTACAGTCTCTATAACATCACCCCTACCTTGTCCCACTGTTGTTTGAAGAAAGCGAAAGAGTAGCCATCCGGCTCCGGGGATTTGTTCTCTCCTATGGCAAACATAGCTCTTTTAATTTCTTCATCGCTTACTGAAGCCTCCAATATCCCCTTTGCTTATTCATCCAATACCATTCCACTTCTCACAGTCTCCTCATCTAAGCTGCTTAAGTTTGCTTCAGTCCCTAAGAGATCTTGGTAAAACCTCAAGCAACAGTTTGAAACTTCTTTTAAAGAGGTGGATGGGGTTCCATCTTCTTTTATGATATAGGAGATTGTATTGTGCTTCCCTCTTTTCTTCACTACTGCATGAAAATATTTAGTATTTTTGTCAGCCTCTAGCAGATGTGTGCATTTAGCTTTTTGTTGGAAGAACATTTGTTCAGCTTCCATTAGGAAATCCGCTTGCTTTCTTTTAGTTTTCATCACTTGGTTCAAATCAGTGTCTTCAGGTCTAGTTAGGGACTCTTTATAGGCTACTTAAAACTCCTCTTGTGCCTTACTAGCCTTTGCAGCTATATTCCTGTAAGCCTGAATATTGAAAGTCTTCAGTGAGTTTTTAAGCCCCTTCAGTTTCCTGCACAAGTTGTATTGAGCATATCCATCCACTGTCCTCTCCCATTCTCTATTCATGATGTCTTATAATTGGCGGTGTTTCAACCACATATCGAAGAATTTAAAAGGCTTTTTCTCAGTCTGTCTCAATCAGTTTATGTCTACTAGCACTGGACAATGATCAGAATCTGTCCTCATGTTGAGAAAGTGTGCGGAGCAGAGATATTCCAAGGAGTTCCAAGTCGAGTTCAATAGCACTCTATCAAATTTATCCCATAAGTAATTTTTGTTCCATGTATAGAACTCTCCCCTACTTGGGGCTTCCTCCAACCCTAATGTGACTCTGAAATCTAGCAAATATTTTAGTAGATAGGCCGAGGGGGGCCGACATCCTAGTCTCCCTCTTGCGGCACAGACACAATTGAAGTCACCCAGTATTATCTAAGGCCTCCCCAAATCTGAATTAACTCCTTTTAATTTCTGCCATAGCTCCCTTATCTCAGTTACTCTGTACAGTCCATACACAAATGAGGCTGAGAAAGTGATCCGTGATATCTTGCATTGTATGCTTACATGGATATACTGGTCACCAATCTTTAGCACATTACAAGTGTAGTAATTCAGGTCCCATATAAGGCACATTCTACCACTAGGAAGATTATCAAAGTTATGACAAAATTCCCATCCACCAAATCTATGTTGCATCATCATATTCAAACTCTGAACTGATAGCTTTGTTTCTAATAGGCCTGCGATCCTGCATTTGAGTTTTCTTATAAGTGTGACAACACTCTTTTTTCTTGAGGCCTTGTTGAGGCCTCGGACATTCCAACAAAACACTGTTATTTTTAGGTTAGGAAGGGTGACTCCCTCCCACCCCTTTTGGATTTTCAGAATTGAGATGTACAACCACTCAATACCTCCCTTCTGGCCTAGGTTGGGTCTTTTGAGCAGTATCATCTTTGGCATGATTACCTTTGATGACACTTTGTTGATTCAGAACTTGGTTCCCATCACCCTGAGTTTGCTTATTTTTGTCCAACTAAGGTTGTGCACTAGGTATTCTCATTTCAATCCCCTCCCCCTGAATCTGAATGATATTTTTCAACCTTAGTTATGCAAGGATTGGTAAACCAATATGCACTAAGTATGTACATATTGGTTTACCAATCCTTGATCCTAGTTTGGACAAACCCCATTCAGTCTAGACTTCCAAGGGTACATTAGGTAACTGTACCCAGATTGGTACGTTCATAAACTCCTTACAATCAAAGGCAAATCCAGGTATTAACTTCTTCAGTAGTAATGTTTTCCCAAACACAATATAGGGTCTTCCTGATAATACGCTCATTCTGTCTTCATCAGTATTAAACTGAAAAATTAGCCATCCCCTGCTGTGAGGAAGAAGCCTACATTTCACTGCCCATTTTCCCATTAGGTCCTCAATGACCTTTAACCCCGGAAACTTACCCGTAAACATCCAACTAAGCAATATCCCCAGTTTTGCTCAATCTCTATTACGTCTTCCTTTTCCAGAGTAACCTTATCATCAACTTGCAAAAGTTTTAGATGCAAACCCCGGTTTATTTCTCTGTTGTTGCGAAATAAACTGACATATGAAGGCTTTTAGTTTCCTTCTCTAGCCCTCCTCTGCGGCTTTTTTTCAAGCAGTGACTATGCAGGTATCTCGCCCCCTGAAGTAGCAGACTTAGATTGTGGCGTATTATCTAACATTTTCGAGATAAAATCTTCTTCTTCTGATTCCACAGTTTCAGTGGAATCCTTATTCCCCAAATCTATATCCTCTTCAGCTGTGGATGCTAGGTCATCCCCCAACTGAAGGGATCATTCAGCAACACACAATTGTCCAGAGTTTAGAGGCATAACTGGGTTACTAGCAGAGGCCACTAGTGCACGAGGTCGCCCTTGTTGTCAATCTTCCCCACTGCCATTCAGGTCCTCTGGTCTTACATTTAACATCACATTCTAGTTCCTCATTGTATTCCATGTGGTTTAGGTAATTTTCGTCTGGCTGGACATGACCCCTGTAGCTCTCGATGTTTGGTCCGTCATTGCCAAATTACCCACTGGAAGTATACTCGAGTTTGCTACTGGCCTCACCAGACATTCTGTTGTAATGTCCATTCCCTTGGGTTTTTTTAAACCCATAACGCCCGCTAAAGAACCCAGGGTGAAGTTACTCTAGGTAGGTAGCATGTAGCTCCGGCGAGCACCACCCCCCCTCGTCGAAGTTATCAAAACCATGCCTGGCATTTTACCCTCAGTCTAAGGTTTTAGATGGTTCTCCTCCCCCGCAGATACCAATCAGAACGTTTCTGACTTCCAACCTTTCACACTAGTAGGAAGCCCTAATTGAACACTGATCAATTCTTACAAATCCCTTCGATTCTGTGCTTCCGATAGTTTATCGTTTGCTAGAGTACGCTTCCTTTGCCCAATTTTTGCTAGAGTTTCTCCAACCACCAAGAGTAAAGCTAAGCCACTATAAAATCCCTAGCTCTCACCAGTGTAGTCAGAAAGGGATCTGTGTCGAGGAACCCTAATCGCGACCTTTACGAAGCCTACCAATAAGCCAGTGAAAAGTGTTAAGCGTTTAAACGTAGTACTAAAATCTTCCAGAGAACAAAGTAGTTCCATTTGCATCAATCGAATCCGGTGCAATATGGTCCTCAGAAACTTAGTGATGAAAATCACCTAGTGAGACTCTCTCCACCGAACACTACCTGATAGCTCTTTCTTTCCTAATAGCTCTTTCTTTTCTTTTATTTTTTTGATGCAATGTAAAAATGTATATTGCACAAAAAATGAATGTACAAAATTCATTGGGGAATACCCCACTCCATGGTGTCCTCCACTCTCGACGTCATCTAGGTACAACACTAATATACCCAAGACCCATGTGATTCCCAAAATCCCATTACACCTTACGTGTAACATCCCGTTCCCCTGTAAAAGGTTAGAACCCTAAATTTTGATACCTGTGAGTTAAGAGGCTTTGAAAAGGGTGTGGGGTTGTGTGTCTGTCAAACGGACATGGAAGTTCGTTTAACGGACCTTCTCGGGAGAATTGGGACACCTTGGTTGTTTCATATCTGTTTAATGGACATGCAGGTCCGTTTAACGGACTTTCTCGAACGAATTTGGATTGTTTGGCCAGTCTATGTCCGTTTAACAGACATCCTCGGGTCAACTTTAATAAATCGAAATTTTGACCATTTTAAAGTTAGGACATGTGAGCTTAAGTGAAATTAAGAAGATTGTACATGTGAATTTGATTATTGCACACATTAAAATCATTGATCATGCACTCAATTGACATTTTTCGAGTATAAATGATTATTTTAATATGGATATGATGCGCATCCTAGCTTTGTGCCTTACAAATTGAGTGGGAATAAATACGAAGTGAATTAGAATTTTTGGAGAAATTTTGAGAATTTTCTGAAATTTAGGGTATTTTTGGACTAGGAAAATTTACAAAGGGCAGACCAATTAATAAATGGCAGTAGAATTTATTGTCAAATAGCATTGGAATTTTGTGATATATGATTTTAGGAATTTTGGACAAGTGTCATTTATTGGGAATTGGGTTTGAATTATGAAAAAAAATGCATGGGATTTGGACAAGTGACAAGTGACATGTGTCACTTGCCAAGCTATGCCACTTAACCCACCTTTTGGATGAATCTTCTAGAGTTTTATGTGTAGCTCACGATACTCTCTCATTTGGAAGGCCAAGTAGTGTTTTTATTCTTGCTTTCTTCCTTATTTTCGTGGCTCATCTTCCTCTCTTCATCTCCTTCATACTTTGGTGATTTATTTGCTTGAAACCTTGCTCCATCTTTTACTTTCTACCACCACCTTGTTGCTCCTTCAAGTTTTCATAAGAAAAATCTAGCTTGATCTCTTTGAAGATGAAGATTATGGGATGCTAGGAAATTAGGGTTTAGTGAGAGGTTGAAGAAATTAAAGGCCAAACCAAGTAAGTTATGGTTTTAATGTTATAGGCATGGTTATTTTAAGCTTAAATGATGATTAAATTTGAGTTGTTTTGTATTGATTTGTGCAAGGTTATGTTTGTGTCTAAAGTGATGCTAATATGTTCATGTTTGTGTTTTGAGTGTGAATGTTGAGTCTTAAATCCATGGAAATGTATAGAGAAAGTTAGAGATTTGAATGATGTGTTAAAGGAGGGATTGGATGAATATATATGTATATGCCTTGTTTTTGCTTGTGATTATTAGTAGATCATGAAATGTTTGTGAGTAATATCTTGAGTTGAATTGAGCAGTGAATGATGGGAGAAGGAATGGAGGTGATGATTTAGGCATGAGATGGATTAGATGAGTTGAATGTTAAGGTTGAATGATTGAAGAAAAATCTGGAAAATTGCAATAGCTTGATTTTTGAGTGTGCTCTAATTGTATAGTCATAATTGCTTCTATAGTTGTCCAAATGAGTTGAGGTTTGGTTTAAATGAAACTAGAGAAAATTGATTACAATTCTTATGAAGATGTTGATTGTGAATTTTGTCTTGAGGAGTCCCAAATGTTGGCATGAAGTGAGGAAATTGAGTGTTGTAAGTGAACAGTGAGGATCTGGAAATTCATAAAACTCACTTGAACATACTTTAGTGCAAGGGGTATAACTCTTTGTGTAGAACTCGGAATAAGATGATCTAGGTATGGTTTTAAAGGAAATTTCGAGATCTACAACTTCTATTTCAGACAAAATTTTGAGATTTTGACGTTTCGAGTGTCAAATTTTTAAAGTGGTGTAAGTGACCTGTAAAGGTTCGTTTAACAGACATGGATGTCCGTTTAACGGACATTCACGGGTCAAATGATACTAACTAAGCCTCAAATGGGTCTTAAAGTGAACCTAGAATGATCCTTGATTTATGGGACTAATATATGAAAGGTTTGAAGTGAAATTGAAGGTTAAAACTTAGTAAACGAATGGATGAAATCAAAGTGTCAAATGCATGAGTGGAATGGAGATGAAAATGTTTATATGATTGTAATGCTATTCAAGGAAGCTGAGTAATAGGTGTTAAGTGATTAATTATGAAAGAAAATCTGATATTATGAGATCATATGAGGTTCAAAAAGAGATGACGAAAAAGTGAGTGAGGATATAGAGTGATCAAGTGTTCTTGAGATGCAAATGTGAGTGTTGCATTCCATATCATGAATGCATAAAACATAATGGTAGTTGTGACCAAAGTAGCCAACGATCAGAGCTTAAAGCTCAACGAGTGAAAATGAGCTTCGAGCTCAAAAGTGATTCAGAGCCTTAGGCTCAACGTTTAATGAGCCCTATATGGGACAGTTATCAATGAGCCCGATATCCAACAAATACGGGACAGTTTAGGCACTCGGTCACAACAAAGTAATAAATGGAAAGTGGGTCTCATGTGCATGTGCATAATATGATTGATTTAATTGTATTGAATGTGAAGTGTGACAGTGAATGTGAAATGTGACATGATGGGGATACAATTATGTATTATGTGACTGGGTGAGCCATCAATGATGGTCACTCACTGAGTTCGCAAAATTCACCCAAAATTTGCATTTATTTTTTTCAGGACTTAGAAGAATACCCTGTTAAGTAACGGGAGTATATTTACTGCACACAGGGGAAAGTTAGAGTTTAAGATCAGTTCGTGTCTGCATTAGGATTTCGTATTTTCATATAAAGTGTTTTCCGCGATTTCTGTATAGTATGTATTTGAATATTTCAGTTTGTAATAAGTGATGTAGTATGGGAATCTTTGTAAATGGGATTGATTAAATGCGGATATTTCTGTTTATATCAATTGGTGTAGTATGGGAATCTTTGTAAATGGGATTGATTAAATGCGGATATTTCTGTTTATATCAATTGGTGCCAATTGGAAATGACTGTAAGCGTTTTGTATATTGAAATGGGCCCAAACAGCCCAAAGTGGATTAGTTTGTAACTAAAAAGGATTATGAATGAAATTGGGCCCAATTTGACTATTGAAACTGTATTGATTGCATTGTGATGAAAACCGTATTCTATTGACTTTTAAAATTTATTTAGCCCATATTGGAAATGAACTTCTGCATATGTTAGTGTTTTAAACAAAAATTATACGGAATTTTGTCTGAGTGCTCTAGCATGTCACCCTCGCGGGTCACGGACTCGGATATCACCTACGATGTCGGGTTCAGGTCCTGCAGGAGTGGGGTGCTACATTACGTATAAGAGGTACACCATTCCTTCGTGAAGCTATAGTAACACCACACCCCCAAATACAAGGAATAGTCATAGACGAAAACAAGCCCATAAGTATAGTCTTCACCGATCCAAGCAACCACGGCCCACGACCATCGAAGAGAGGCTATACGGAGGCCTGCTCAAATCAACTCATATCCATCAAAGAGGGCTTAAGCCCAGCTATGATGCTACAGTGGCGCAGTACATCCACAAGAGGCTAGTAATTAAATTAGAAAGTTCATGCCAATGACTTCAACCCTACAAGAAGAGCCTGAGAAAGCATCTTCAGCCAAATTATTGCAGTCCAGTCATGGGCAGAGCAACTCTTATCCCCTAGAGAAATGTGGCCCACTGATATGCTACAGTGGCCCAAGGGTTGTTGTACTGGATCCACGCTATGCTCACCTTTTGGCAAGCCCGGAGCCCAGTAACCTTAGCATACAGAAGAGGTTGGAGTCCATCTGAGGTGTTACAGTGGCCCTGGATATACTGCGCTGGATCCACGCTCCACTCAGCAGTCGATATACGGGCTGACCCGAAGCCCATTGATCTTAAGCTCCAGCTCTACGTCATTTATCGTCTATCCAATGCTCGTTTCATTCTTAACCTACAGATGGACATATTATTCCCCAACAATCAAAAAGAGTGCTATATACATGGACAATGCACACCTAATTACCCCAAAATTATACATCAATTTGTCTTAGATAGGCCCCATAATCTCCATTACACCTATATGAGGCTAGCGAGACAATCTACAAGTCCCCCTCCCATGATTCCCCAATTCCCCAATACATCTAAGTGAGGCTAGTAGTAAAATTAGAGAAGCCTAGCCGCCAGCAGGACCAATAAGGCTATTACAGAACATTAGCAAAGACATCTTAGTGATTACCCATATCCCATTACACCCAGATTCATCTACTAAGCATCCAAGAAATAGCAAAATATAAGAGAAGAAATCAACCAACTATATGGTAAATTCAACAAGGACCGCCTATGATCTCAAAACATCCTAGGCACGCAAATGCAACTATACCATAGTCAACACGTTACATTATCGCAAACCAACTGCTACACCCCATCTGGACCCTATAAGGAGGCTAGTAAGTCAGAATAGAGGGCAACCACACCTACAATTTCGGGCTATTGAAGCATATCCAACACAGCCAGCTCCTCCGCACAGAACAATTGGCATATCCCATAAAGGCATGCTGGTGATAGGATTCCTCATGCATCTGGATATTCACAAACCCGCATGCATGTGGAATCCTAACATATCATACCATTAACATTCTAAGCGGAGCTCCTTCAAGCAAAGCTCCATACAGTCGGAGTTGCAAGTAACAAGTTGGAAATAACACCCCTCAATCCCATTACTCCCTGTCAGTATAAGCTCTACAACCCAGTACACCCAATTCAAATTTCTAATGTCCCAGCCTTCCTAGACATCCAATATCACACATCAGAGTACATACAATGTTCCCCCATACATCACAACAAGTTAAAGCAAATTTAGCTGGTGTAGGACCATGCATCCGAAAATCAAAAAGTAATAAGGTCGTGAGGATATAATCGGTATAGGATGTTGTATATAGTTGTTTGTATTCTTCGGATTACATCTGAACTAGTGATGGAGGCAAACTCCAACTGAATCAAATTTCGGGTCTTCCATATCGTATATGTAGTGCACATGAGATCTAACCTGGTTGCTTTGCTTTTCAAACCAACCCTAGTAAACTCCTTTCAAATCCATCTAATTGCCCGGCCTAAAGTAGACATCGGACGGGTCAGCCCTAGCCACAATCTAATGACATGCCATATTTCTCCAATATAAGCACATTTGAAGAATAAATTATCAGCACTTTTAGATTCTACATAGCAGAGGGCGCATATTCTATCAATATCCAAGAACTGTAGGTTATCTTTCATAGGCAGTCAATTCCAAAGGTTGAGGCAAGTAATAAAGGAGAATTTAGGGAGAATGTAGTTCCTCCATATGAAAGACACCCAGGGTTTGCTGGTATTCGAAGGTTGCAAAATATCATAAGTCTTCTGCGATGATAACACACCATTCATACATAACCGCTACAAACCTTGAACTACCTCCACAGGCCCTCCTAACTTATCGACCAATTTATCCTGGATCAGTGCTAGCTTCTTCAATAAAGGGGAGTCTTGAGGGTGCAGAGACCACTCCCGCATAGATATTCCCCTGAGGTATTCTTTATAGACCCACCTCACTCATAAGGAGTCTTCTTTGGCATGGATATTCTAAAGAACCTTGGCAAGTAGAGCATTATTCCAAATTTTACAGTTCTTTAATCCCACCCCTACTTCGCCCTTTGGTTTACAAATAGTGTCCTATGCCACTCTATAATGTCTGCCTCCCCATAAAAATATCTTGCAAATAGAGAGGATCCGATCCAGTATAACTATGGGAACAGGAAATGCTTGTAACCAAAAAGCTAGCACACCTTGGATGACTGAATTGATGAGCTCAAGTATGCTGGCAAAGGAGAGGGACTGCCCCTTCCAAGCCATCAAAAAAGTTTCCACCAACTGGATTAGTACCGAAAATTGAGCAACTGAGACTTTCATTGGGGCGAGTGGGACACCAAGGTATCGCACAGGGAATTCGCCTAGTGGGTACCCCGCAATTTGCCTTAGGAGATCCCTCTCATACCCCGCCACACCTACTATATAAATGTTAGACTTTTGCTCACTCACGTGTAATCCAGAAACTTTCGTGAATTCATGTGGCACCGCCACCAAAACACCGATTGATGCTTGATCCTCCCAAGAAAATAGCATGAGGTCATCTGCAAACGCAAAGTGAGTTATACCTAACTTTTTGCACCACGGGTGGAATTAAAACGGGGTAAGGTGAGTTATTTTGTTCAGTAGCCGTGACAAGTATTGTAGTCCAAGTAAAAATAGCTGTGACAAGTATCCATCATACTCTGACCAGGGATAAAGGTCGCCTATGCTGGGTCAACTATGGTCTTAATTACCTTGAGCATTCTCTCATTCAACATCTTGGTAATCACCTTATAAGTCACATTTAAGCATGCAATGGGCCTAAAATTTGTCACCTTAGGGGCATCCTTTTTCTTCGATATCAAGGTGAGGGTACAATGATTAATTTGTTTCAGTAGTCTTCTTGATGAGAAGAATTCCTGCATGACTGCAATGAGGTTGGGCCTTACACTTTCTCAATTGCATTTAAAGAATGCAGATGTATAACTGTCCGGGCTGGGAGCTTTACCATCCCCTATATCAAATAATGCCTGCTTAATTTCTTCTTTCCGAATAGGAGTCACCAACCTGAGTTTTGCTTGCTCATCTAGAGTTGGGATCAAAGTAACTAGGTGGGCATCAAATGGATCCATCGGCCTCGATGTTCCAAGAAGATCTTGGTAGAAGTTTAACAACATGTTACTACTTCTGCCATGGATGATGTAGGACTCCCATCTGCTCTTATAATATATGCAATGGTATTGTGTTTTCCCCCGCTTTCAGACCACAGAATGAAAATATTTGCTACTTTTATCAGCCCCCATAATGTGCGTGCATTTAGCCTTCTGACAGTAGAATGCCCTCTCAGCCTCAAACAGAAAAACTGTCTGTTTGCATTTGGATTATGCCTCCAAACTCAAGCTTGCATCTGTAGGTGCGGCTAGAGAGATCTGGTAGGCTTTTTGGAATTGCTCTTGAGCGCACTTCGCCTTGTTAGAAATATTGCTATAAGTTGTGGCATTTAAGTTTTTCAGAGCCCCCTTCAACATTTTCAACTTTTTGTACAAAACAAACTGAGACGATCCTTCAACTTGTAACTCCCATCCGAGATCCAATATGTCATTGAACAAGGGATGTTGTATCCACATATTAAAGAATTTGAAAGGCCAGTTGCCAGTCATCTCCAGTTAATTAAGTTCAACCAAAATAGGGCAATGGTCTGAGTCCACCCTCATCTCCATAAAGTAAGCAGAACAATTCACACCCAAATCAGCCCATGCTTGATTTAATAAAACTCTATCAAGTTTCTCCCACAGCTGGTTTTATTCCACGTGTAGGAGTCCCCACGACTTGGAGCATCCTCCAGCCCCGCGTGAATACGAAAATCAAGTAAATCCTTTAATAAGTAAGATGTCGGGGTTTAACAGCCGAGTTGCTTAGATGCATCACATACACAATTAAAGTCTCCCAAAATTATCCATGGCCTCTGAGTAGTACCGTAGGTAGCCTGTAGATGCTGCCATAATGATTGTCACTGTGTGACAGAATACAGCCCGTACACCACAGTAACTGTGAAAGACAATTGAGTAATGGAGCATTGTACATTCATATGTATGAACTGCTCATCAATCTCCAAAATATGACAATGACAAGTAGTTGGATTCCAGACAACACATATACGCCCACTAACGATATAGTCAAAGTTGTGACTATATTCCCATCCTCCAAGATGCCGATTAACCATCCATGCCAAATTATCACCAACTAACTTTTTCTCCATAAGATATACAAGGGAGTAATGGTGTTGCCGAAGAAGGGTGACAACACTGCTCTGTTTTGAGGCCTAGTTTAGGCCTCGAACATTCCACGCTAGGATCTTCATTTAGTAGATGGAGGGGGTCGCCCTCCGCCTACGGTTTTTGATTTGTCCTTACTAGGCATTCCCACTTCCATTCGTGAACTTGCTGGTTGACTTTCAGTATTATTTGTGACCCCATCTCTAGTTGAATGTACTACAACTTCCTTGCCTTTATTAGGATTCTTATTATTCTTGACTTTTTGTCATGATTCAACATTCGGGACAGGAAGTGTCTGGCCAGCCTGAACCTGCTGTCTTTGCATACCCCTGGATGAACCCCTAGGAGCTGGAAGTTCTGCTTCGACTGCTGGCTAAGCAGATTCTGCCAACCCTCAACTGGAAGTAGGCACGATATTCTTCCCATTCTAAATTTTTGATGTGCCTATAGGACCTGACCCTCCCTCCTTCGACTAGACACTTTTATCCATTGGTGCTTCAGTAACCGCAATGGTACTAGTGGTTAGTGGTTGCTTCTTATTAGTCTTGCCTTTGCAGGCAAAAGGAGAATGACCAAAACAAGTACAACGACAGTAATAGGTAGGAAAGGTTTCATAAATCACTTCTTGTATATAGCATAGACCCCTTGGCAGTCGGACATCAAAACTGGTGACAGGTTCATTAGCCACATTAATTTCCACTAACAACCATGCAAACCCTATGCGAGTTTTGTGGCTAGTGATCATATCAGTGGATAGAGGTCTACCCACTCTAAAGCTAAACTTGGACAAGGCTTGGTCATTCCAAAGATCCAAAGGCAGATTTGGGAATTGAATCCAAATAGGCACCTCCATGAATTCTTTATAATCAAACACAAACCCGGGTTTCAACTTCTTCAACAATCGAGTCCTCTTATGTATCATATACGGTACACTAGCAAGGACTGTAGTTTGATCTTCATCAATCTCAAATTGAAACACCAGCCATCCTCGATTATGAGGGAGCACCTTGCAAGGTACCTACCATATAGTAATGAGGTCCTCAATCTCTTTAAGCCTGGGAAACCGACCAGTAAGGTAACCAATTAAGCAAAATCCCCAAGTTTGATCAATGTTATTAATATCATTAGCTTCGAAGATAACCTCTTCGATCACCGGAACAAACTCCAAAGGTTGATCCTTTGACATATCCCGATTTTGGTGAAACAAGCTAGCATAGGAAGGTTTCAGCTAAGGGATCGCCTTCGAGTTAGACTCACCTTCCCGTGAGTGCTCGGACTCAGTTGGCACTGCTAAGGTTGTAGTCGGCATTTTGTCAAACAGCTAGAGGGCCTTTATTTCTTCTTTCGACCCAATAGTAGCTGAAATATCCACACTCCCTAAATCAATTTCTATATCATCATCCGTGGATGCTACGTCATCCCCCGGATCTTCAGTTACTTTACCAGAACGCACAATAATGTCATTGAACATAGCCTTACCATGTATGAGACTTGGCCAAGTCTGTTGTATCCTGCTTAATCTAGTTTGGTTGCTAGCCCTTAGTGTCACCCCAACTTTCAGCGCAGGTTTACTTGGTTTATCCGCATTCGTAGATTCCACAGGGGAGGCCTGTACCACATTGTCTGTTCGTTGTTTTGCAATAGGTGGAGTCCCTTTCATCCCAGGTGGTGGAAGTGGAGTTTAGAGTTTCTGGCCCTTAAGGAATTCAGTCGTTATGTCCTGACCCCTGCTTCTACTCCGACACATGGCTCACCCACAAGGTGCTCCAATGTCCGGTGGAATCCAACTACCAGAGATACAGTAGTAGCTCTTTTTTTTTATAACTCAAGTTCTGAGCTTTGCCCGATTATCCTGGGACCTATGAGCCACCCACTCAAACTTATAGATGGGTAAATCTGGGTCTGATCCTAGACAGTATCAGAGGTACCTGCTTCGAAAGATGGGCCACCACCGAGGAGATTACATCACCTTAAATAAAGACTGCTCCTCCTAAGGCTCGAGCCCACAATCTTCACACAATCCTCTCCCCCTTTCTACCGCTAGGCTACCTTGTGAGGCGCAGTAATAGCTCTTTCTTGAAGCAAAAGGTTGAATCCCCAACCCAAAGGGCCCCCCACACCCTGACCCGACGAAGCAACTGAGAGGATGTAAATCAGGTACTCAGCGGCCCGCTAAGAGGAAGGTGAGCAACCCACAGGCCTACAAGGAGCTCACCCTCAAAGCCTACAAGGAGCTCAAGAATGTTGCTCCCACACTGCAAACCGTGGGATTCGAACCTTGCACCTTGGAGCAAATCTGCCTCTCCAGAACCAACTGAGCTACGCCCTGCGGGCAGTAATAGCTCTTTTTTTTATAAATGGTAAATATATTTATCAAAAGGTATATACATCATAAATGAGGCATACCCCATCGGCTAAAGCCGCAAGAAAAATAAAATCCAAAGTGCCCGTAAATGCATAGGAGTTTAGGGCAGAACAAAAAAATTCCAAATAACTACAAGACGGTCATAGCCCAAACAGCAAGAAATAACGTAATAAAGCCCAAAATCCCCTTACAACCAAAAGTAGAGGTATCAACCAACCCAATTATTGCAACAGAATTCAAATTAAAGTATAAGTGAAAACGTCAAAAGTAAGCAGCATCCACATCAATGCTGGTCGGCCAGAAAGGTGAGGCATGAACCTGCGCAGATTCTATGGGTGGTAGTGCATGGTCATGCTTAATTAGTGAAGCGATTTGTCTGGTTAATTCCGTTAACGAACGAAACCTCAGCTTGCTAACTAGCTATGCGGAGGTTAGACTTGTTATTGAATTAACTTGGAGCATTGTATTGATTTAAAGGAATTGGTGGGCTGCTTCGTGTCTTTCAATGGACGTATTGGATGCCTAAGATTGGTAAAAATAAGGAATAAAGCATATTTGGTTTCAATAAAAGAAAATGTTGGTTTTTATAATTGTATAAAATGAATTTTGATATAAACTCCGGTCCAAACACGTACAGACGTACGTTTGTATTCATTTTCAGTCATCAAAAGTCAACGCTGACTGAAACCAATGACTTTCTTTCTTTCCAAGCCAAATCCTAATACACGATGAAATGGTGAATGATAGATAGATAGATATGTTGTTACGTGTAGGCTGGCGGTCGATTATAGAGAACACCGTAGCAGGGCTGAGACAGAGAGTGGTAAAATTAAAAATAAATTACGACAAGCGAGAGAGAGAGAGAGATGGGTGTGAGCAGCGATCCAACACAGGACGGCTCCGACGAGCAACAAAAGCGCTCCGAGATCTACACCTACGAGGCTCCATGGCACATTTACGCCATGAACTGGAGCGTCCGCCGCGACAAGAAGTACCGCCTCGCCATCGCCAGCCTTCTCGAGCAGTACCCTAACCGGGTCGAAATCGTCCAACTCGACGACTCCAACGGTGAGATCCGCTCCGACCCCAATCTCTCCTTTGAGCACCCCTACCCTCCTACCAAGACCATCTTCATCCCCGACAAGGATTGCCAGAAGCCCGACCTCCTCGCCACCTCCAGCGACTTCCTCCGTGTCTGGCGTATCTCCGACGACCACGACCAACCCCGGGTAGAGCTCAAGAGCCTTCTCAACGGCAACAAGAGCAGCGAGTTCTGTGGGCCTCTCACGTCCTTCGATTGGAATGAGGCTGAGCCCAAGCGCATTGGGACCTCCAGCATCGACACTACCTGCACCATTTGGGACATCGATCGCGAGGCTGTCGACACTCAGCTCATCGCTCATGACAAGGAGGTCTACGACATCGCTTGGGGAGGCGTTGGGGTCTTTGCTTCAGTCTCGGCTGACGGGTCGGTTAGGGTTTTCGATCTAAGGGACAAAGAGCACTCCACGATCATCTATGAAAGTTCGGAGCCAGACACGCCGTTGGTTAGGCTGGGATGGAACAAGCAGGACCCCAGGTACATGGCCACCATTATTATGGACAGCGCCAAGGTGGTTGTACTCGACATTCGCTTCCCGACGCTACCGGTTGTGGAATTGCAGAGGCACCAAGCCAGTGTCAACGCTATAGCTTGGGCTCCTCATAGTTCTTGCCATATATGTACGGCTGGGGATGATTCTCAGGCGCTGATTTGGGATCTGTCCTCCATGGGCCAGCCCGTTGAAGGGGGTTTGGATCCCATTTTGGCTTACACTGCAGGAGCTGAAATCGAGCAACTTCAGTGGTCTTCGTCTCAGCCTGATTGGGTTGCCATTGCATTCTCTACTAAACTTCAAATTCTTAGGGTTTGACTTAAAAGCTTACTGTTCTTTAAGAAGTGTTTAGAGTAAGCAAGAATGACTTTCTCTTTGCAATTCCTAAAATTGTTACTAAGAAGAATTCAGAAACCTTACTTGTCTAAATTTTAGTTCTATCATATCATGGTATGTATGTTCCCATCTCTCCGTCATTTCTCTTTATTAGCACATTCATTTGCATGCTCTGTTGCCATTTGTCACTCTTTCCTACTTAATGTTTCTCCCAGACTTAGCCTGATGTATGAGAATGGAACCGGTTTTCCTTCTACGTATTTAAGCGTTTCTATCTCATGCTCTGTGGTAGAGAACATACAAAAGGGTGTTGTTTTCAAACTGGATGGCTTTTCTCTCTTTTTTGTGGCTTAGGTGCTTCTTGTGTGTCCCTAACGCGTGCCATATGGCATAGTTTGTAGAGCGTTACGGTGTGATTTCAACACTTGGATTGTGGATCCATCTTTGGTGGATTGTGGTTAGAATCATTAATGGAAAATTTTCAGGCGCAGCCTAGTTGAATTGTAGATCCGTCTGGAAAGAGTAAGCGACCAAAAGATGAAGGCTTTGTTGTGTCTAAAGGTGGGTAGAGAGAGTGATTGTTGTGAAGAGAAAAGCAGGTTAATCACGTAGATTGTTTATGATTCTTCAAGAAGGATATGATAAATTTTTTATTTAGTTCTTGAAATGCAATGCATTGCCTTGTACATGTTGTACAAATGCCATTGAAGTTGGGTAAGGTGACAGCGTGGTGGTGTTGGGGAGATGTAGGGGCATCCTCAATGGCTTTGTGGTGGAATCACAGAGAAAGACTACCCCTTTACACGTATGTAAATATGACTTGTTGGTCCATGTATGCGATATGTTGTTCATCTTGAATCTGCAGAATGAATGCTAAATAAGTGATTGAACATTGTGATGAGGAATGTATGAAATCTGATGAATCAAGATAGGTGATATAAAAATTCAACATCTCAAGGTTCTTAGGGAATTTGAATACCTTCTATCATTTGCTTCAAACATTTCTAGAATGAAGTGCCTCGTTGATTTAGGCATATCTTTTAGGTGTAATGGAAAGTATTCCTCGTATCTCTGTTATCTTAGGTTCTAAATTTTACATGTCCAAACCAAAAAGCTATTAAGAGTAATGGGGATAAAGAGAATTTATAGTTGTGTTAATCACACTTGTGGCTTTGAAGTATACATGGTGTTTGGGGTGAAGAGAGCTGATGGATTTGAGCAAAAGTGAGGCTTTTGGGATGGGTTTCATTGAAGAATTTGAATGGTAAAAGTGTTCAGGTAATAAGAAAAATTAAGTAGCAATTTGATCAAACACATTCTACTTAGATTGAAATGTATATGTATAGGAAGAAGAAATATTCTTCCGAGTTTGAGTTCAAGGTTGTAATAATAAGGTACATAATTAAAGTTATTACGATGTTAAATGACTTAGATCTGCTCTGGCTTTTTATTAGAAATAATTTCTCTATTAGTTAGGGGTAAGATTGTGTATTTTTGAGTCTCCTGAAGTCTTACATCTCAGTAAAATTTTTACTGAAATGCTGCAGATTTGCTCTGGCTTTTTCACTAAATTTAGTATCAGGATTGAAGTGTTTCATAAGAAGAAGAGCGAGCTTCGTTGACGCATATTATTTAATAATGAGGTGTGGTGGATCGCTTGCTGAAAGCACACGCAGTGAAGATTGGTTTGGAATCCATTCTGCCAAGTGTACCAAGACTTTTTCTCATTTAATATTTTTTTATACCTCGAGTCATATTTGTCTAAATTCCAAACCAATCTTGGTACACTTGGTACACTTGGCAGTGTACTTTTGTACACTTGTGATAAGCCTGTGTACTTTTGTGAGAATATTTGCTGGAAATCATCTCTTTTTTTTTTTTTTTTTTGCTACCATTGAATGGACATACAGAGAACTCTTAGCAATAAGTCTCAAGAGTAGGATGTTACTTAATGCTGATTTGTATACTTTCTCAGATGGAAAAGGAACTGATAAGCCTGATCTTTGCTATTTGCTATTTGCTATTTGCTATTGAGGTGGAGAGTGCCATAAAGATCGAGTACATGATCTGTGTTTGCTAGGGAGTTGGGTTAGTATGATTATTTTTGTATGATTTAGCTGTTTCTGCAATGGTATTTTATCCTTAATAGATTGGTTATATGTAAATGTCTGTAGACTTGTAAAGGAACAGACAAATATACATGAATAATCCAGGTTAAGGTTGATGGACTGTGACACTACTGATCACCTGGATTATGTATATTTGATTTAGCCATTTCAATCCCCAATGTCAGTTGTCGAAGGAATCGAAGATTATATTCTAGTGTGATCAGACATCTGACATGTGCATTATATAACAGTGTTAGCAAGCGACACTTGTTGCACCTTCGTACCATTTTTCAGTTTCTAGCATAAAGGTCTGAAGGACAGGAATTTGTTCGTTAAAAACATGTATTGTTATTTGGAAGTGGTGGGGAACAAAAGGAGGGTTAATGAGCGATCTAAATTATTATTTGGCACTAGATTTTGTTGTGAAAGCACTCATCGGCTAGGATGGGATTCTTTAATCATGCCGAAATGCTTTATGGGCAGTAACCCAAACGGACTTTTTGTTCAGTTAACCCAAAGACTCTTTTCTTCAACATGGACTACAAAAGCTAGCTAAACTCCTTCCTCTTTGAATTTAAACCTGCAGAGAAGACCACTAAATTATTACAGATGAGTTGAATTTGGTAGTTCAAATCACATGATGTGACATCCAACAGTGTTGTCATCACTGAAGTAATCCGTAGCTCTAGCTACTGGTGCTTGGAATAGTAATACAGGCTTTTCACTATATGTTGCAATATTTGCTGATGAAGGCATTGCACAACAAGGTACAGCTATTACATACGGCTCAACCTTGTTGCAGTACTGATTTGGATTGCTTCTCCCGCAAGCCATGCCTCCCGAATGAGAACTTTCATCCTTCACAACTTCATGGTTTGGAATGCTCTGCAACTCCTTCCTCGGCTGCTCTTTCTTTTGAGCTTTATCTTCCCCCACACCCACATTTTTTTTCTCTTTAGCTTTTGCTTGCTCACACTCGGATTTTTCTTTTGTCATCAACTTATCTGCACCTTCTTTTTCAACATTTTGGGTAGTGGTGTGCGACAGCAGCTCTGCTTGTTTTCCAGCCTTAAGAAGCCTCTTAATCAAAATCTTCGGTTCCACATTTCCAAAAATTGTCACTTTGGGCTGCAACGGATCCAGTTCAGTCCTTAGAACTCCTGAAAAAAAAAAGGGTATTAGGATAAGAAAAAAGAGCAGCAGAAGTTGGAGCATCCATCTTTTCCCATTATTACCTTCAATACCTTGCAGTGCCTTCTTAACTTTTCTCTTGCAGCCATCACAGCAGTTAATGGACACCTTGAGCTCAATCTTCTGAAACATAATTGAGTAATGAATTAAACTTAGTTTTAGAGAATAAATGCATGCACAGATTGAAAAAACAAGGACATAACAAGAGTAGCACAAATTATTGGTTAGAACTAACCTTTATGTCTACTTCCTTGGCCATTAATGTGTATTATGACCAAGTCGTCTTAACAGAGTGAAAGCTTTGAAGCGTATAAAAAGAGGGAGAGAGGAGAAAAGTTTTTGCGGCTAATCGTAGGATGGTTTCTTAGCCTATTTATATTCATTGAAAGCAAAGAGGAATAATGAGAGTTGGTTTGTTCATATAATAGCCTTTGCTTTTGCAAGCATCATACACTTCTCTTTTCAACAGATATATACATATATAGATTGGAAGTTCCAATCCATAAAGAGTTTGCAGACAGCGACAGCTATACATGCAAGTAGATACGTTGGACTACACTCTTCTTCACTGTTCATAAGCTACTCTGATCTTGAACCAATACTGTAACTTAAACAGCAGTTGTACCCCTTTTTTTATTACATCTCGGCTTAGCCAGACTAATCCTAAGCCCCTAGGACCCCACCCTAAGAGTCTAGAAGATGTAAATCTGGAACCCCAAGATCTTTCAGGTTTCTACGTAACTTGTACACTTCTGCACACAAGGACTCTTCACATACTTGATTGTTCAGCTGATCACTGGCTTCCCCTGCTCAGCATCAGGTTCTCATCAGCCCCCAGGTTCTCTAGTAGTTCCAACTTCTACACTGCCGCTGGAAGTGAGGCGTCCGTAATTGATCTAATCAAGGAACTGTGCCTAGGGGACTAGAGGATCATCAACAGGAACATGCCTATTTCTCCTCCTGTGGCGTGACTCGAACTCAAAACCTTCTCTTAGAGGAGAGTCTTTAGTTGGAACAATTGGTCCATCGCTTGTTTCAAGCAGTTGTACCTTTTGGTGCCATGGAATGGAAATTTACCTTGTGACTGCTCGCTCCTTTAAAGGAAAGTTCACACTTGCATGCATCCGGTATTTTCCAATTGGATAAGCTGAAAACTACACTGGACGTATTTCATTTTGTACAGTAAGTCATCAATCCATTATTAATGTTTTTTAACATGATGATAAGTAATGATTATGTAAATAAATAAAATTTCATTATTAATTATTTAAAATTTTAATTTGAAAAATTCTAAATTTAGCCAATAAAAACACCACTTAAAAAAACAGAGAAATTTACGGTCGTTATCTTTTAAATGCGTACCAAATAAATATCTTGATTGATGTAATAGCTTGCAAATTACGTCAATCGAGTACTTCTCACTAGACAGGTCCTATACGACAAATTCAATCAAAAAAAAGTAAGCAAAGAGATTCAAAAGATGTAGAGTTTAATCTACAAAATAAAGCATGGAAATGTTCTTAATTTTAGTTTGATTCGACTAAGGACCCTAATATTTGTTTTTAATATTTTTATGACGCATTACTGAACTAATTCTTTTAACTTCTCTAATAATTCACAGCCAAGAACACAAAATTGCGGAGTTAGCGTAAGAGGATGAGGGCCGTACACGTGGATACATTGACCTATAAAAGTGAAGTGGAAAGATAAGATGCAGTGCAGGAGGAGTGGAATTGAATATTGCTAAAGAAACTGAAGCATTCAGGGGAGGGTTGATTCCATTCATAATCTAATAATAGGCGTCGAACATGACTCTGCTGTGAAATTGGGTTAAGGATTGATAGGCCACTAAATCACATCAACTATGCATCTATGTGTTCGCCTTATAAAATTAGGAATATTGATGGAAATTCAGCAGTATTAATATTCTGTACATTAAATGTAATGATAAGGTACCCGCAAGTGCTGTGGTGGAGTGGTTGGGGCTCCTCCTCTCTTAACTAAAGTCTCGGTTTCGAGTCTTGGACATGGAGCTGTACTTGTGAGGGAGAGCTTTGCCACCTATATGATCCTATCCGGCTCAAATCCGGATTAGTCGATTGTCTATGTACGTCAGATACCGAATGGTTTAACCAAAAAAAAAAAGGAATGATAAGATATCCCGACCTTTCGGCTATGCAATACAAAACATAGTCCTAAAGAGCTACAATTTTTGATGAGAAAGCCCTATCAAGGCCACTCTAGACATTTAGAAACGAAGAGGTGGTCTGACTCTTGGCCCACTACAAGTAATAATCCATGTTTGACGAGTCCAGATCTCCTGTCTAATATTATGATGTTTTATTGTGTCCAATAAATCTCAGCCATTTATTTATGTGGGACCGCATAAAATCTACGTGGATCCTACAAAATAAATGGCTGAGATTTTATGAAACAGAATAAGACATAGTAAAACTGGATAAAGGATATGATTTCATGTTTGACTTGTAAAATTTACACACGCAAAAAATCAAATATATTTGCTGCCTTCCGTACATATCAGCATCAGTATTTCGTTTCATTTCGAAACACCCTTATTTTTGTACGTATCGCATTTCCTGTGGCATGCAAGATAAAATCGATTAAGTGATAACTAAGAAAAATTTTGTACATTATCGTTTTATGTCAAAATATGTATAAGAAGCATTTTCAATATATATATGTATATATGTATAAGGAGTATTCCATTTATAAAATTATAAGTAAATAAATAAAAGAAAAATAAGAAATTATTTACAAGCCAGCTAAATGTTCTATATAATTAATCCTTCTTTGACAACAATATATTGTCACATCACTTAAAATGGTAAAAATGAAATTAATTTGACTTTATTAACTAGATTATTGTACTGAGTTGACAATTGAGTTCTGGTAAAGATTAAAGGTGACAACAAATTGGATTGGGTCGGGTCGGTCTCTCCTAATGTAGGGATGGCAAAAATCCCCGCCCCGATGGGGATCCGATATTCCCCGACCCGAACGGGGCGGGTATGGGGGCACATTTTGCCCCGAATAATG
>JAOQMR010000007.1:14151469-14192656 GCA_027563865.1 Erythroxylum pelleterianum
TGGGCTTGTATATAACTTTGGATGTTTGTTTCTGAAAGTATGATATGTATTATATGTATGTTTGAGATTCTCGAAATACTTGTGTGAAATGTTCTGATTTGTTGTTCTGTATTGGGTGGCATCCATATATCTTTCCAGGGGATATCTGGGTGTTACAAACACAATCTTCAAAATGATAAAACAACAAATTGATATTGAAATAAAGATAAATAGCGACACAAGAAAGACAAGCCTAAATTCCATGCATCATCTACTACCAACCCAGCTAATGTGACTGACCCTATTACTCATCAACAATATATTAAGCTCAAAGTAACACAAAGAGGAAACAAGAAAGTACTATTGATGGTCGCAAGAAGTATGATGGATTTGATGTTATGGACAAGATAAACAAGAGAAATCGCAACAATCAACATATATGAAAATAAACCTGGAGAAATTGCAACACCGGTAAAGACGTAGAAAACAAAATCAGCGTAGAGGAGGAAACCAATATGAATATGATTTGTTTCTGTAAAAAAAAGTTTCAAAAATAGATAAAAACTTGTTTTCATAAATCACGAAAACATTATTTTTACGTTTTCGTAAAATAGTTGTCGTTTGTTTATTTTTAAAAACGAAATATATGAACAAGTTTAACCGAGCACATTATAAGCGTGGTCGATTCTTAATTTACAAAAATCACAACAACAACAAAAAAAACTAAAAAAACCGAAAAACGAAAAGGCCCTAAGATTATCTACTTTATGTTTGGCTGGTATCTAGAATCAAAGTTAAAGATTCGACTTTAATTGTCTTAATATCAGACATTTAGGATAAAATCTTTTTAAGAAAGAATTTCAAGATTATTTTTCATTTCTTGAATTTTGTGTAAATCTCCTACTTCTCTAATCGATTAAATCTTACTAAGCTGGACGTGAACCTTAGATGATTTGAAAAGTCCGTAAACTGGTCTGACTCTACCGCTAAAAGAATGCTTTAAGGTTACTATAGCTAATTAAAGTTGTGGATTTGTTCTATAAACAAAAAGGCATAAAGAAAAAAGAAGAAAACACTTGACATCTTTTGTTTTAATTTTTTCCATTTTATTTTTATTTTATCAGATTTATTATTAATTAAATATATATTATTTAATTATTTAATATATTAATTGTTAATAAAATTATAAATAGTTTAATTTAATATTATATTTAATTAATTAAAATTATAAATAATTTAAGTTTATTTAGTAATTTATTTAATTTTATAGTTAATTTAATTTAATTCAATTTAATAATTATTAATAAATATAATTAAATTTAAAATATTCTCATATATATAAATTTTAAATAAAAATTTAATTTAATAATTAAAAATATTTAAAATAAAATAAAATTTTTGATAATTTATTAATAAATATTACATAAAAGATTAAAAATAAATTTAATTAATGAACAATAATTGATCAACCATTCCAACTCCATGGATTTGGATGACCACCACCGTGCCCATGCCCATGCCCCCACCGTGAATGATTGTTGTAGTACTCGAAATAGCCACCATATGATGGTGATGATGATGTCGTCCATTGAGGAGGAGGAGGAGGAGGAGGCGGAGGGTAGCAACATGCTCCGTACATCACTGGCGGCGATGGATAATATGCAGGGGAAGGATACGGGCCAGACCCAGAGTTGTAGGGTGTCTGATAATTGTTCTCTGCCATCGTTAACAATGAGCTCTCAACCTCAACTCTTGGATATTCCATCTTATTGCTATTGTTATTATCATTATGATAATCTGATGATGATGATGGTATCATGTCACCGCAACAACAACTATTATCACTGGGTTTCCCATTCCCATTATCAACCAATACCGCCATATACGAGAAATTCAGAATCCCATTGGCCTTCCCCTCACTGTCGCGTATCTGGTAGTTCACAAATCTCACGATTCCTCCTCTACTCTCCTCCACCATTTCCTTCACCGGAACCCTAACTTCTCCGATTGTCTTGTCACCAAACATAATCCCTGCGTGCCGTATCTCGAAATGAATGAAGATTCCATCCAACTTTCCCCCGTCCTCTCCCAGGTCAAAGCGCATCTCGTGGTTCCATTCTGGATTGCCGTCTCCTTCGGTGTCCGTGCTTGTCCTTTGTCTCTGATCATTCGGCTTTGCGTTTCCGTCGCTGATGATGGAGACGGAGACGTAGATGGACAGTTTCTGGAAGAAATTGAAGGCGGTCACTTGTTTGCATGACATCACTTTCAGTTCTATGAATCCCATTCCTAGAAACCTAACTCTAATTCGATTGCAATTGTGAAACCAAACCTAATCAAAACCCAGAGCGAGTGATGAGATCGGAGCAGGGCAGATCACAAAGAAACTATTTTTTCTTCTCTCTTTTTCTAAAGGCGATCAAAAATTTTGGGACATATCAACTGGAATATTCATAGGAGGTGCGCCCCTCTTTCCGATAAATTCCTGATTGCGGCGTGTTCTAAAACAACAAGTGCAACGCATTTTAAAGTCTGCAACAACCGAAACACCTACCATTCAGAGATTCAAATGCGTGGTTTCTTTTTCTGTTTGTTTGTCTTTTTCTTTTAGTTAATTTCTTCTATC
Source organism: Erythroxylum pelleterianum (assembly GCA_027563865.1). Taxonomy (NCBI): domain Eukaryota; kingdom Viridiplantae; phylum Streptophyta; class Magnoliopsida; order Malpighiales; family Erythroxylaceae; genus Erythroxylum; species Erythroxylum pelleterianum. Next base: position 14,154,075 of record JAOQMR010000007.1, read on the forward strand.
GAGTTGAGCGGAGTCTCTATGCGTATAGGATACTGTATCATATGCTAAATACTAAATTACCCGTTCATCATCATCATGGATTAAGCCGAAGTCTGGCATCTTTTAATCAAAAAACAAAGAGGGTCCCACTCCCAGTACAATGCTAAAAAGAACAATCTCGATCTAACGGAGTAATCCAAAGTTGATATAATATTTTTTTAATTTTTTAAAACAAAAGTGGTGTTTAACTTTAAACAGGAAAGTTTTTTCTCCCAAATCTCCGATTCGTGTAAGCCTATATATTTAGACGGAAGGAAAGCAAGGGAAAAGAAAGCAAAGAAATTGTATTTTTCTTACTTTTCATTATTTGGATAAAATTAAACAAAGGGAAAGGGAGAGAATGGAAGGGAACAAGAGAGAAATTTGGTCTAAAAATATTTTCCACCAAATTGGTGGGAAAGGAGAAAAAATGAAAGACAAGATAACCTTATTATAAGTAAATTACCATTATATCCTTATTAAATTAAACAAGTAAAGATAAACAAGTTCTATAATCAAAGGCATAAAAGTCTTACAAAATTTTCTTCCATTCAATTCCCTCTATGGATAAATTAAGAAAACAAACAAGAGAAAGGAAATCGTATTTCTCTTCCATTCTTTTCTCTTCTTTTTCTTTTAATATTTCATTTCCTTTTCCTTGTGCAATTAAGGATCCAAACAATGCTAAATCAACTAATCACAATATCTTAATTTGTTCAATCACTACTGTATCAGCACCGGCCACTTTCCTTGCAGCAGCAATTGCAGTAGCCTTGAATCTAACCCGCACGCTTTTCTACACGTTGTGCATTATGTCCCCTCCCTCCCTAACACTTCTTTGGATTTCTGAGAAACATGAAAAGTACAACACATCGTGGTAGGCCGTTCTTTTGTCTGATATGCTATGGTCCCTATTTCTTATGCATAATGCCAGATTCGTCATTTTAATTTACATTTGTGATGCGGGTGCTAAGCAAGGCAAAATGTGCAGATGGGCATTTAAAAACAGAAGAGGCTTAATACATGCATGAATCTTCCGATATGTTCTTTATTAGCACAAGATATAATAAGGAAAGGCAGTAGTCTGGTCATAGAAACCTTGGAGTGAAGTCTTAGAAAACAACCCCAAAAGAACTAAGGAATTATTTGAAGACAGATTTTAAGATCTTTACCAATGAACTCAAACATCAAAACCATTGCAACATTCAAGTTGCCATAATGAAAGCCTAAATCAAATTTTCAACTGCTTGCTTTTGCTTTTGCTTTGGTGTACCACTAAAATAGAAGATCAGAACAAGAACAAATGGGGAAGATAAACAATATTGACTAATAATATGAACGATGATATCTTCCTTCATCTTTTAATTTCTTATTACATATGCTTTGTTTTCTTGTATATACATGTGGTTACTTGCCTATATATTATAAAAATTGAAGTGTTTGCGTTGACTTACCTTATTTTACATGATCTTCCTACTCATTTTACATGATGTTCCCTCCTTATGTTTACAAGATTTTTTTATAACTTTATTTGAATTTACAATCTTTTGATTAGTTGTGTTCCACTTCTGTTTTTCCTTTTTTTGTTTTTTATTTTGGTTTCCTATTTTTAGTTTCTGTTTTTTCTTTAAAAAAGAAAAACTTGTTTGGTTAAGATTTGTAATATAAAAACCGAAAATAAAAACTTTTATGGTTGAGATTTGTAATAAAAAACTGAAAACAAAAACATGTTTGATTTTATTATCTTGTTTTTATTTTTTAATTATACTCATGTGTAATAATTATAATATAATACATTATATTTTTAAATTAATTAATTATCATTATAAATAAAATTAAATATATGTAAATAAAATATTATTAAAAGAAAAAACGGAATCATTTTTCTTTTCACGTTTCTTGTATATGACTCTTTTTTGGTTTACCAAATGGACACGTTAAGCTTCATTGGATCTTAATTAATTGAATAAAGTTAAAACCCATCAAACCCTTTCCCTGTGTCCTTTAGTTTTGAAGATTCCAGCCGGCGATTTTCGTTTTGCTTGTGGTTTGACCTCTCTACATTGGGTATTATCACTCACTTCTAGGCTATATAGCAAAGTTCTCCAATTGACGTTGGATTGAATTGAGAACCCAAAAATGGCCTCTCTGAATGATAGAGACGAAGAAGAAGCACCGTTGGTCTCTTTTGATGTTCTTAATAAGAAGAACATACACGTGATGTTCATATCCTAAGCTCTGCATTTTTGCTTGTGTTTCTTGCCTATGGAGCAGCTCAAAATCTTGAAACCACTGTAAATAAACAAACCTGGAAATTGCAGACGGAAGCAATTGCAAAAGATAGCAGAAGACACAGAGACTGAGAAGACGATGGAGATGATAGATTTTTCATTGATTTCTATATGTAGAGACCTTTTAACGCAAGTGATAGAAATAACTTAAGCAACGAAAATACATAGGCAGTAGGTATAACCAGATAAACAGCAGAAGATGTTGAAGACGCATAAGATTATCCAGTCGCGTTGGAAACTAGTTTTTATGAAATACAAAATCCTGTTTTAAAAATACATGAAAACGTCGTTTTTTACGTTTTCAAAAAAGTGTTGCAGTTTTTCTATTTTTAACAACAAAAAACGAAAACAATTTCAACCAAACTTGTTTTATTTTTTATGAAAACAACAACAAAAAATTCAAAAATAAAACAGAACCAAACTCCTAGTACTCTAATATTATTTAACTTTATTTGTGTTACTGATTTGGCTATCTTCAAGTCCATTTTCCTTTTGATTTGGCTATAATTCTTTCCCCTTCATTGTGAACAGATGTGTAATGGCCCAATTTAGTGGTATAAGAATGTTTTATGGTGGAAAGTTCGTAGTAAAACCAAAATTGAAATATATAAATGGGCAAACAAGTATTTTTGATAAAGCATACCTCAATTATGTTTAGCTATAGGAAAATACGTGACATAGGGATGGAGTTAGGATACCTTCAAGTTTTCAATGCCTATTGTAGTGTACCTAGTTTTAAATTTAGTGAGTCACTAAGACTGATTGAATCAAAACAAAGTTATCTAAAGCTCGTTAACCTTATAAAAATCAAACAAATGATTGATGTTTATGAACTCATTTGTTAGATACCCTAAGCCTTGCACCAAAGATATTGTCTATAATTAGAGGAGAGGAAGGTGATAGTGAGGTAAAGAGAGAAGTTTTGGTATTAGGGTAGACTAAGTTGATGATGAACATGTTGACAAAGCTGGAAGGAGTTAATGAAGGAGTTGGTGATGGAGTTGATGAAGACCAAGATGATCATGACAAGGACCAGGATGAGGGTTTTATACAAGTTGGCATTCCTTATGACCATCATCTAATTAAAATTGACTCAACTAATTGTGGCATTTTTACTAGTAGTGATGAATATCTAAGCAAAGAAGAGCCTTGGGAACTATTACAAAGACTAAGTATTAGTATTAGGCATAACCCACCTGATGTGGCATCACATTAGAAATTAAGGATGGAGTTTAGATCATCTAAAGAATATAGAGATTCTATTGTGGATTATGGAATACGAACAGGATACAATGTCATGTTTAAAAAGAGTAAAAGCCATAAGGCTTTTACTTTGTTGTGATCGAGTGCCTAAACTGTCCCATATAGGGCTCATTGATAAATGTCCTTTATCCGCTTGGGGGATATAAAGCTCATTAAACGTTGAGCCTGAGGCTCTGATTCACTTTTGAACTCGAAACTCATTTTCACTCGTTGAGCTTTAAGCTCTGATCGGTGGCTACTTTGGTCACAATAGCCATTATATTTCATACACTCATGCAATGGAATGCATCAATCACATTTGCATGCTCCCATTTAATTTCATTTCCATATCATCGAACCTTAGTCCAGCTTTCAACATTAAGTTGAGATCACACTTTCACTTACATGCAAATGCATATTCAGAACACATTTAACAATCACATTAAGTACACTTACTTTATCTCATTCACATACAAGTAGCACTTCAATATCTCATCAATCATCACAATCATCGGATCTTTAGTCCGGAATCAACAATCAAGACGCATTCATATCAACAATCAGCAGTCAATTAATACAAAAATCAAACAAAACCAAACAATGAAATGAGACCATCTAGGTCTATCACAGTACGCTCCAGATTAGCATTTGCTTTCAAATTCTGGGAACGCGGACATTTAACCTGCAAAACCTATTTATGCAAGATACCCATACATTACAATTTGTACAATTATAAGTGTTTAATAATGCACATGTATGCAATGAAATATGTACCATGCATGTTCACGACAATACCGGGTATCTTACCATCAATTTCATCACAAAATCATTCTCATATCAAAACTCATCTAAGTATAATTTATACTTAGGTTTATACCTCATGAAGACCATTAATATCTCTATTCCTTTCTCATTGACTCACTTTAGACTTTTTTTCCAAGTCACACTTTGGGATCTACTGTTCACATCCAATTAGGAAGCGAAACTGATGTAATTTGGTCATACCCTTCTCTAGAAAAGTGTTTCTCTATGTCTTATGTTTCTATTGACACCAAAATCACTCAATTCGGTTCAGTGCTTTGGAAGATATACCTCAATCATTTTCAGACTGCTCTTATCCAAAAACAGTTCACTATGTACAACTTCCATTCAGAAATTGAACATCTTAGAGACTGAATCATAATTCGACTCTTTCATATGAATTGTAGCCCTATTTCTTTAGTTTACTCCGAAATAAAAATCATCTCATTTGAACTCCTATAGATCTAGATATAATCAAAACACTGAAGTATGCTCAGTAAAAATAATCCCATTTACACTATTCCAACAGATTCCCCACTTTCATTTGATCAATCTTTTTCAATTCAACACCAATTATTCCAAATATTCATGGAGAGAAAGAACAATGTGTTAGGAATCTATTGCTTCAAGAATCAAGTCATTTGGAGGTCTAGAGAAGAAGTTATGATCAAAAGAAACAACCATATTTATGTCCTCACTCCTAATGAACCTATGTTGGCGCGATTGCCATAACTTTCACAAACGATGCAGGAATGATTTCGTTTTTTGAACGGTTAGAAAAAGGACTTCGATATCTACAATGTTCATGAAGACCTTGAAGCAAGATTCTATCATTTAAGAGACACACGGTCAAGCTGTGTGTCTTTCAGGTCAGATTGTGTTTTCTGCATTAAAAACACACGGGCCATGTGAATTTACACGACCTGACCGTATAACCTTCGGGTTAACTAAATTTTTCATCTCCAAAACCCCTCTAAAGGATCCTAAACCATTATAACCTCACATATACTCTTAATCTTCCCAAATTCACCTTTTCTTATGCAATTATCACTCCATAACCATTCAAATACCAATTATAATTCATTCACTCCCAAATCCCAACTCATTTAATTCATCATCTCTATGGATAACTTCTTCAAATATACCCAATTTCAACCCAACATCCTCCATGCATATCTCATATTCCCCACTTGATCATAAACACGTAAAATATAATACATTCCCACACACCCAAAACATAACACAACATAAACATTCATCCACAACTTTTGCTACACTCAATTCCTAAATTCATATCAATATTTGGGACTCTTAAAGACAAAATTTAAATTCAATGCCTTCATAAGAAATGTAGACAAATGCCTCTAGTTTAATCCAAACCAAAAATCATCTCAATTAAACAACTATAGAGGAAGTTATGGCTGATAAATTGAAGCATACTCATAGAACATGTTGCTGCAAAAATTTTCCAGATTTTCAAACCTTCAATATTTTACATCTAACTCATCTTCTACCTAAATTATCTCTTCCATTACATTTCCTCATCATTATCTACCCAATTCAACTCAATACATCAATCACAAACAAATCATGATCTATAATGATCATTAACCAAAAAAAGAGCATATATACCTACCCATTCATAACCAAATTTCTACACTCATCTAAACATCATTATATTCAAGCTCTAACTTCCAAAACATCTCTATATCACATTATACATCATTAATCATCATACATATATAAAAGCAAGAACTTTACCTAGGCTTTCCATCATTCATAATCCATACATACAATTCACATAATCAAGTTAATTTACCCATCATTCTAGCTTAGTTTAACAATACCCATAACACCATCTCATGAAATTAACCTCTAAATATCATCACAATTGCTTCATTTAACCCAAAACCCATGATATTTGATAAGATACTTACTTGATTTAGCTCCCAATCTTCATAATCTCACTCAACCCTAGATCCCAAGCATCCCACATTCATCATCATCTTGAGGTTGGAAGGTTTGGATTTTTGGTGAGAATGGAAGAAAAAGCAAGATAAAAGAGTAGCATAAAATATGGTCAAAAATCAAGAAGAAGAGAGGAAGAAGAAAAGCCACGAAATTGATGGAGGAAAGCCAAATAAATCACCAATGGCCTTTAAAATGAGAAGCATCGTGGAAGAACAATAAAGGGGAGGGTCTTTTAGTAAACATAATAGTTTAAGACATGGTTAGACAAGTGACACTTGTCACTTGCCACATGTCTCATTTCTAAGGCACTAAATTGGCTTCTTTCCAATCAAATTTCAATTTCTACTCTAATTTTCCCCCAAAATTTCAATGGCACTAGTTAATAAGTCCAAAATTTATTTATCTAAATTTTCATTGCCATTTGACAGTAAATTCTACTACCAGTTAATAATTGTCTTGCCACTTGACATTTTTCCTAGTCCAGAAATTAGCCCGAATTTTTTAAAAAAAATTTCCCAAATTCTCCAAAAATTCTCAATCAATAATTACACTCTCCAAGACAATTTTTAATACCAATAAACCACAATTCTCAATAACAATCACATTTATTAACAAATATACCCAGAATGTCAATAAATGCATGTACGATTATTGTTATGTGTAAAGATGCACTATTCATGTGCATGTGCACCTTATGTAATGCATGAGCATGAGATGTGTTTTCCTAATTTCTCTTATTGATATCACATGTACCAAAAAAATTTGGTTCTATACCCTTTGTCTAGAAACGGGATGTTACAATAACATCCCACTACTATAGAGTATATACTCGAACATCTAGAGGACATTCAAGTACATATCCTATGACAATGGTATGCTAGAGCAAACATAATCTCTTAAATGACATCATAAAGAATATACAATACTTAAAAACCTCAACACTTCATTTCATTCATTGACAAAAGTTTGCAATGTATTCATTGAAACAAATATTTACAATCCTTGTACAAAAGTTCTACATGACAAAGAAATTAAAAAATACAAACTATAACTCCTTTGATGTCAACTGACAGACCTTTAAGTCATATCTTAATTCAAAATGTTCCTCTAGACAATCTTAGGAACTAGATCTCCTGTCTCGTACTTGAAAAGCCACGTTGCAATTTTTGATGAGTTTTGTGAACTTAACGAGTAAACCATCATTGATGATCTCACTCAGGTCAAATACACAATTATCAAACAATCAACCAATTTCACAAAGATGCTTTCAGAACATGAATAACCCAATCAATCACATTATCATGGTACATCACATCACTTTATCATCACAATTTCAGAAAAGATTTCATAATCATATATATACAGATGCAGATGCATATGAGAATCTAGATTATACTAGTCCTCCCAAGCAAGCAAAAATTAACACTAACTTATAATCACATTCAGCTAGTTTTATGGCAATTTGGTGAAGAATATACGTATGGGTTTCATGCAACAAATTGGATAGGGTTCAAGAAAAAGTACAGAGAAAGAGTTGGAGCAATTTTGGTGAAGAAAAAGTGGAAAGAAGCAGCAAAACTTAGCTGCGAAACTGGCTACATCACATGTTAGGTGTCAACGTCTAAACTCACCATATGTCTTAAGGCATGTAATACTTTTTCCCATTTCCTATGCTGCCATTAGTCACCAATTCATCAGTCCATATGTCTTATTATAATTAGTCCACATGTCACATAACAATTGGTCCATTTTTCACATACTAATTAATCCACTTATCACCAATTTAACTATGTCAAATGTCACTGAATTATAGGCTAAATCATCCAAATTTTTCATATATCAATTTATCCTACCACTTGGCATTTGTCCTAGTCCAAATGTACATTTTAATCCATCAATTTCCCAATCCATAACATTTAATTCCAAATTTTCTAATTGAAATCCAATCGTACCAAAATTCAAGACATCAAAACACAATTCACATCATAATCACTTAACATTTTTCATACCCCAGAATAAGTCAATTGAGTGCATATGCTAACTTGTAATGTGCACAAATATCAATTCATGTATGAATGCTAATGTTATGCAAGTATATGCAATATTTAATCTAGGATTAAATCCTAAGCATGTTCCGGAAAAATGAGACATTACAAGAACATGACACCGATTCTTTATAGTTCAGAGAAAACAGACTGGTTGTTAGTACTTTTCTTTATGGATCCAATCACTTTTGTATATGGAAGAGTAAATGGGTGTTGTAGTATTTTTATTTTTGGTAATTTTGTTTATGGATCCAATCATTTTTGTAAATGGATGGATGTTGTGGTGTAATTATTTACTTCTTTACTGCTCTTATTATTTATTGTGATATAAAACCATAGAATATACTTCTTAATAATTATTCATAGAATATACTTCTTAATAATTATTACAAGTATTAATTAGGCTTCATATTCTCCTACAAGTGGTTTTAATCTTTGTGTGGAAATTGTCAAAACATATTTATATCCCATAAACATAAGTCCAATTGTCCATTAAGGCATCTTCATGAATAACAAAACAATATTTTCATAAGACAATTAACCAAAGTTCTCTTTCATTCATCAAAATTCAAGTTTGAAAAAAATATATTACAATTTAGTGTCACGTTCCCACAACAAACCCTATTATAACACTCACCATAGGCACAACAAACCCTACTGTGATAGTGACTAAAATAAATTTCAACTCATTTTTCTCTTTTGTCAACATAATAATTTCTTTCACTAGCTTTATTTGTACCTCAATTTCCTTCTTCAATATACATATTTTTTTCTTTAATTTATGAATTACTGCAACAATCCATCTCACTAAATTTTTCATCGTACCATTTAAAAAAATTGCATCTTCTAACATGAAAGAAAATTAATAATTAATAAAATAAACATTAAACATATATATCAACAATTTTTCCTTATTAAAAAAACACTTCTGGGGTATTTAAGGCATCCATAAAATTTCCTTCCTAGGTTATTATCACTATATAAATTCTTAGCAGGGCTTTTAAACAACAATAACAAACCACATAACCGTCATTTGAAATTAATGTAGTATTAGTTGAAGACATCACATCCATAGCTTTAGGTGGTAGTTACAATTATCACACTCCAATTCATATATGAAGTGTCATAATTAAATTAAGCACAACATATTGAACTTTTGTCTTTCTATTGTTATTTTCATTGTCAAAACGAAAGCATATTATGTTTGATCAACTTATATAGTTTAAATGTTTCAGAATTGTGTAATGGATATGACAATTTTTAACAAATGGATATGAAGAAATTACTTATGTTCAATAGTTTAAAATTCTCCTAGTAAGAAAACAATACCAAAGGAATTACCCTTTTATGACCAAGTTGGCTATGATAATTTGGAATAACCAACTCAAGTATATTCCATCTTTTTGTTTGCTATAATCTATTCATTTTATATTATTCAGTTTGAGGAATAAACAAAACAAACATAATAAACATACAAGGAGTTGGCATCAATTTACATGACCATTCAGACACAAATGTAATGCCTTAACTTTGATGGATAATTAGCAAATGGAATTGTCATAAAACTTCATGTTATATTTATTCAAATTCAGGAATAAACAAAACAATCTTAATAAACATACAAGGGGTGGGCAGTAATTTACAGGGCCATTCAAACACAAATATAATGCATCAGATCAGGTGGATAAGTTAGCAAATGAAAAAGGTGTTATGGTTGAACAAAGGCTTATGTAGAGATTGACATTTAACTTAAATACATCTAACAAGTTTTCCTTGCTTGAAACTAATTCAATAACAAACAAATTAAACTAAAATCAAGTCAAGAAAGCTCAATTGGCCTGTCTAACTAAAAATTACATGAAATTAACGCAAGAAGAAAACAACGCAGCAAGACAACAAACACAATAGTACTAATTCACAAAGATAAAAATAAGTCCACAAGAAGAAAATTGCATGAAATTAACGCCAATAAGACAACATCACCATAACTACACCCATCGACAACAAGCATGTTTAGCCAAAAAAAATCAATGCAATAAGAAGAAAGTGCATGGTTTTACCACAGAAGTAAAGGGCTAAGATGAGATAAAAACCAAGACAAGATGGGTGTGAGGCCAAGAAGCGGTGTGCGATACAACATAAGGGAGCGTTAGGGTCCAACGCAAAGATGAAGCTATGTTTTAACACAAGCGACTATACCATGAGGGATTGTTAAGATTCAACATTGCTACTGCAACTACGAGGGAATTAGGCATTTAGGAGAAAGTTAAAAAAATGGGATTTAAATTAGACGTTTCAAGACATTAACTAGAAAGATTAGTGTACTCCGACACAGTGCATGAGATGAACAAATGATTCATTTCCTTTTGATTACGTACATGAATTAGAGCATTTTCTTTACTTAAAATCAACTGCGCAACACTAATATACAGACTGCAAACGTGTTACACCTTTTCCAGAATACTTGAAAATAATGATTCGTACATATATATGAAGTCCTAAACAGCCACCATCCACCAAATCCCAAAAAAATCATGTGGGAAGTAAATTCCTCATGGCTGCTCCTATCAAGGGCTGTGGGGAAGCCCTTTGTCTGAGTCGAGAATACTTACAGCATCTTCATTTATCGAGCTTTTACTCCAACCATAGTTTTTCAGAGAGAAAATCTTCCGACGATCCAGTACATTTCCTCTGAAGCCCATCTTTGATGAAACCATAGGCATAACAAGAACAGCAGATGCATTGATTGAATCCTCTCCCAAACCTAGTGATACTGAACAAGCAGTCTGCCATGGACCAGATTTTGTTTTCTTAGTTAATAGCTTGTATTTGAAAGCTTGTCAAACTTCTGTTGTATGTTTTATTTGAGAATGAAGAAAATAAAGAAAAGAGAAGAGCATGAAGAAAGATTGTTTCAGCCAAATTCACCTTTGCCTTGGCTATCATCTCTGTAACCTTCAGCATTATTCTTTGGGCAAGCGTTCTAGCTTCTTTATTTTGGGCATCTTCAGATGAAATGATAAGCCTGTAACATATATCAACAAGACAAAAGGCATTTAAACACCACAAGTGAAACATCTGCAAAATGTGGCACAAAAATTTGCTCATATCCTAACATGAATTGCACTTATATTGATATGATCAATAAATAGAAGTGTAAAGGCAAAAATCTGAAGAATGATCAAGCTCTAGAACTCCAACTATCAGTATTAGCATCCTGTTGCTCTTCTATACCAGCATTTCCTTCACTAATCTAAAAATGAGTGGAATGCAAGGCATTTTCAAACTTCAGTGTCATTGGATAATGAAATCAGATGTCCAAGAATATCAAACTATACCTGTCTGCTTCAGATGCAATACTTGAAGACATTACAGAACCTAAGGATGAATTACCACTGCCCTCAACACCTGAGAAGATTCAAACAAGCTTCAGTGTTCATATCTGCAGTCCCAGAATTTTGAAATAACATTGATCATAATGACCTTTTGACTCATCAGGTGCCAACAGAGATATGCCAACGAAAACAGACATCATTCCCAGTATGAACATTGTTGTCCTTAGTGCATCAAACACCTAAAATGAGAACAATTAATTGCTATTCAGAGGGCAAATGCCCTGTTAATTAATGTCGGACCATCAAGATCTCCATAAATAAAGAACGTAAATTGCCTTCTTCTGGATCATCATTCAGCTAGGGATTCCCTGGTTGTGCCTACATGAACAGGTGCTACTTTCGGTTTAAATGCCCACTAGCGCATATGATGAGATACTTCATTCAATTTCAAGGACAAGCAATTGAATGAGATTTTTGCATTTACGCAAAATATCAAAATAGCTGAGTGCTGTACCAGATAAGCACTTAGTCAAAGTTCTTATGAATTAGAGGCTAGAGAAAAATGGAACTTTGAACCCATTATGCAGAAGAATTGCTTCTAGATCTTCAATACTACTTACTTTTTTCTGATTAAGCAATACAAAAGCAGCAAGGTATATGGAGAGACAGAGAGAAAACCTGATATTCCTGAAAGTATACAAATCCTGTACAAATTGAGAAGAAAGTCCAAGCAATCTGAAACATAGGGACAATGAGGATGGCATCAAACAGAGACAACCCTTCATTTAGCCTTGTCATCTGAAATAGACAAACACGGTTAGAGCTCTGTTAAATCATCAGACTCATTTACTGTGACATATGACAGAATGGGAAAAGCTATCTAACTTTTTTTGCTAAACATCTTACCCAAAATCCTGCCGTACTAAGAAACAAAAGAAGTATGGAATACGTGAACCATCCATGCAACTGGTAACCACTATACATCGCCAATCTTAGAAGATTAGATCTGAAACCAAATGACTAGCAATCAGAATGAAGGAACATCGTGATTACATCTAGAGAAACCTTGAAGGGGTGACGAGATCAAGCGCTACTAACTTACAAAGATTTTGCAAACAAAACAGAACATGATCCTATTGCACCAGAAACTACAGCATATGAAAAGGGCAGCAGCATGTGCCAATAGGGCCCATGTTCTTGTCCTGAAGCAGAAATCAAAATTTCTCCTCTTCTGCATATAGAAAATATTTATTTTAAGGTAAGTTAGCATGATACCTATAATCTGGCAATAATACCAAATGACTATTAACGGAAATGAAACAGTCAAACTCTAACCTGTACATGTAATGATGCAATCCCACAACTACGATCAAAATCATGCAGTAAAGAAGAAAAGTAACATTGCTGTACTTCTCTGCCAACTGCTCCGGGGTGTATACTGATAAGGAAACAAAAGAAACAAGTAAATTGTAGCAGCTAAAGCATTGTTAACCAAGTTCACACATATTGCTGTTGTTGCTTCACTTGGAGAGAAACAACATAACATAGTTCCTGTAGAACAATTTTAAATATGAAGCTCTGCGAGCTTATCCAGCCCTCGGTAAAGCAGATGGAGGGTACAATTGGTCTATACTTTGGCACAATCTTAGTAAATGTTGAATAGTAGATTCCAACAATATACTGCAGGGATACACTCAATCTAGCAGAAAGCTCAGTTTCAATTTTAATTATTCAAGAAAGTAGTACTCCAAAGAGGACAGATGAATGAAGATGATAAAAACTTGCCATTTGATAAATGAAGATACGAAATGTGGAACGGAAGAAAGGTGAAAGGCTAATCTGGAAAGAGTGAAAATCGTTGACACAATGCTTAATGTAATTTTTATAGAAGGTCAAACATTACGACTTTGCTTAAAATTTAAACAAGTATCATCTAAGCTCTTCTAGGTCACTTAGTTATGCACTTAATTCTTGCACAATACTTTGCTTGTTACACAATACTTTAAACCAAAACACATCTCCTAACACCTTAATCCATTCATATCTTGATATAAAGCTCCTTTCCGAAATGTTATGCAAGTGAAGTAAATCATTACTCAATAACTCTGTTTCCAACAATTTTGCAAATGTTAAATGTCCAACAATTTTGTAACAATAATATGGAAATTAAGAATATAACAAGGAGTAATTCATGTACCTGGAGATTGATGATTGCCAAAGGCAACAAGAAAAATGTTTCCCAGGACAATAAAGGCTGTTGCAATAAGGACTCTGACAAAAGAGGGGGAAGTACAAAAGTAGCTTCTGTTACTGACATTTGCTTGCTCAAACTGACTATTTGATGAGAATGAAAATTTGAACAGTCTTAAAGATCTGAAAATTAGCTCACTTCAGGTTTTAACATACTTGACAGACACCATTTTGTTCAACACGAAGTAAGCAAATGCGATGTTGGATACAAATTGAATAGATCCCAAGGCCGCAAGAAGAGACTGTATGAGAAGAAAGATGATGAAATGGACAAACAGGCAAAAAATGACACATTTATCCAGTTTCAACAACAATACTCTATGGAATTACAGAATCACAAGGCACGGAAACATAATATTGGCACTGACCTGAGCAGCATATCCAAAAGAAATGAAATTGAGGCAATTTCCAAAAAAGAAAAATAATAGACCTGCATACACAAAAATCTTTATTTAAGTTGAAGGTTAACAAGTTTTTCCACCATGCGTCAATATACACAACTATCATAATTAACATAGAAAACAAGAGCCCACCAATTCTCCAGGTCTGGAAGTGCATGATTGGCTTCAAAGGAACCTTGCTTGTTCCCTCATTTTCTGCAACCGAATGTCTTTCTCTCTGCGAAAATAACGGATTGACAATAACTAAGCTTTACTAGACCATGAGGAGACATCTAACAAAGCCATTAAGAAAATTATTTGGTATACACTGTACACTAAAATGTTACAAAGTTGAGAATATTATCACACCTCTGTATGACCCAATTTGAGAAGATTGGTCCCGAAGTTAATAGCAATACTGCCAATGAGGTTGATGAAAGCTCCAATGACCCACTCCCCCATTGCTTAAACAGAGTGAACAGCGAGGCACGGAGTTCTCCTTTTACATGCAATTGCTTGATGATTACCAGTCAGTCAATACATAGTATTCAGGCCTTGAAGAACTAACTTTTTTGTTCTTGTATGTCAACTATAAACGGAAATCACAGGTAGAAGATCAACCAACTAATTAAATGAGAAAAACCCAAGTCTTGTATCAATAAAAGTTATTGCTTTTGGCTCTATTTAAGAGAAAAATATAACATCAAAATTAAGCAGATTGCCCGCCGTCCAATTTAGGGATGTAGAATTTGTAGGGGAAATTAGCAGAGAGAAGTCATAAACTTAAAATAACGGGAAAAAAAAAGCATAACAAAAAGAAACAAAGAGATTGAAAAGAACACAGATTTAAAAGAGAATAATCTATTAAAAAGAATTAAGAAAATTGCATTCAGATCTGTCATCATCTTCTACACTTTACAAAGATGGAAGCTTAGGGATGCCCCAAGAGGAAAAAGAAAAATAATCATAAAGAAATTGAATGAAACATGGAAAGGAGAGTAAGTACATCGATGCGAAGGTTAAATTGCAGACAAAACTTCAAATGTGGTAGGATTTAATACCCTAATTGAGACCAAAGGAAGACATAAACAAATAGATGACAAATTGCAAAATCATAACAATAAGAAATCGTTTACCCCAGAGAGAGAGAGAGAGGAAAAAATAAAACCTCAGTTTGCTATCTGTCTGTAATCTGATGTTTTTGATTCGAATTTAACACAAAAGCGGAGATCTTGGGGGCTTGGGCAAGAAAGAACTAAAATATTCAAATATCTGTCTATCCTGTTAATTTATATGAGACAGTACAAAATAAAACAGAATTTGGAAAAGGGCAAAAAAAATATGGTTTTCTGTTAACATAGAGATTTGAGATGCGTTTTTGTTGCTGCTGTTGTTAGGTCAAATTGACGTTTCTCTCCCTGGTTAAACACAGCTGGTCTACTTGCGCCAATCGCTAATAATTCCTTTATTTTATTTTTATTTGACTATTCAATCTCACCGCCGTTAATTAGTAGCTGACAGATCGGTTGTCGGCGGACGGAGGAATCTGACGGCTCGTAGCAGAAAGCCCGTGGAAATAATGTTATTGAACAAATAATGGCATGTTACTCATCTCTCTCAACAAAGAAAGTAGATTGACCGCTTTCTTATTTGACTCTTGACTTGTCTTTGCTTTTATCTCTAAACGCGTCAGGACGATGAATTACTGATTAGGCTAATCCGACCTTTCAGGCGGCGTAGAAAAATAAGGTCTTAGGTTTTACTTTCTTCTTTTTTTTTCTGTCAGTGATATTAACTTTAATATTAATGTGATATTAAAAATAATAAGATGACTTATTAATAATTTCTTAAATAGTGAAATCTATTTTTTGATTAATTTAAAAAAAGTTAATTATGTGACAACGAAGTATACCTGAATATGTTTAGTCTTATGACAGTTGGTCATACCTAACTAAATTTGTGTTATTTGAATGAACAAACTTATAATCACATGAATTTAGAGACAAAGTTGAGAATAACATATAAGATATATTTTGACAAGAGTTATCACCAAACGGATCTAAGAGTCGCATAAGATGTAATTAATAAAATTGTTATCTACCCAATTTAAGTTTAATTGCTCTATTGAGCAAACTCAAGATCAACTAAATTTGGATGAGATCCTAGACCATTGAAAATATTAGATTAATCTTTTCAAAAAATAGCGAGGACTATTATATCAAATAAAATAGTGAGAGTAACCAAATACATGATTAAAGTTATAATCTCATTTGATAGTTATGGCATATACTTGCTTTTCATACATTTATATTCTGTTTTGAGTTAAATTTACCTTGTTTAGTATAATTGATACTAAACTAGTGAACCAAATTTCCTACACATGGCTTATGTTTGAAAAGAGTTCTTAAAGTTAGATATATAAAAAATTGTATGTCTATTATGCAATTTTGCTATAATCCCTGTTCAGGATTCGATAACAAAGTTTTAAAGACAAGTTAAAATCATATGGATGACAAAATATATTGACATTTTGAGTTGACTAATGTCTCTTAAACATGTAAACTATATGTCAACACCATGATAGTAAGATGCAAGAGGTTGGATAAATTAGAGCTGAAAGATATAATACCTTGACGAAATTGTTTCATTCAATTTACTCTACTAAACGTATAAACATGGACATCAATTAAATGCTTTGTTATAGTAAGATAATAGTTGTCAAAAAAGAAAATGATCGCATGACTTTTCTTGTCTATACCTGATATAAGATAAATTATATGTATTTTTAGTTTATGCTTATGAGTATTTGATACTAAATTCATATTAAACATTATTATAATGTTCAATACATGATAAGAAATTGATTGTTGATTAAAAGTAGTTGATCCAATTTATACAAATAGTTTGTATGTGTTAGATAAAAGGAGACTTATACTTAACATAAACGGTAAGAATACAAAGTTAGATAATTGAAACTATTCCTTTATGCTATATTGGTTAAATCGACATGATAAGAATCATAGAGTTACATACAAGGATATATGTACCATTTTAAATATAAATCTTATGAAACTAGTTAAGTTGAAGACTAACCAAATCAACCTTTGTTTAAAGGATGATGATTGTATTAAATTGTTTAATTTATACATGTGATGTATTGAATGGAATGACAATTCATAAAAGAATGTTACTTGTATTTTATTAAATTATTAGTGACTTTATATGATATAGTATTATATGATATAGTAACATGCATTAAATGACGTATTGATTTAAATATTTTGAAAAGTTTAATTAGTTTATATTTAAGTATAAATTAAGCATTGAAATGACTTTCCTTCAATCGCTTTAATTAGATCAATTAGCAAGATTTTATATTAGATATGAAATGCTATGTCTTTAAAAGAGTCAAAGTTAATGATTCAAGGATGTGATGCTGGTTAAAGCATACATTATCCATTAAGTTTAGGACTAAATTAGGTATTAAAAAGTCATGAGATATCTAAAAGGATAGATATGATCTTATAGACTTGTTAAACAATTTGATTTTTTCAAAATATACTTATGGGAGAATGATTCTCAAAATAAGTAGTGGGAGTAAGATGAAATTTGAAAAGTTCAAATTTCATGACAATACATCCAATTAGAACTAGTGCCTGTGATGATGCATTTGATGTCTAGTTGAAAGGATATGGGACATTAAAAGGTTCACTTTCATTATAAATTTAAAGAGTTTGTTGTAGAGATGATTTTGGATTTATCATATCTACAAGAAGGTTAGTGGGACTATAATTTTCCTCTTTAATAGGAATATGTAAAATCATATTGCTCATAAAGAGAACAATAATTCTAATTTTCAGTTTTTGAAAATATAATAGTCTAAGGACAACTCTTATTGGATATAAAAATGTAATATATTAATTTTAGGAATTAGATTTATAGAGATATATTAGAATTTGTTTACCTATTATAAGTTTAAGTATATAGATAATATACTAAATATGTTTATCAATTGAGATATTAGATACTTGTGAAGTATTAAAGATAGCCATTATTCTATGTATGAGTTGATATTTGAGTTCAAGGTACCAAGGATATTAACTTTAAAAGTAAATCCTGATTAAGGTATATTTTAGTTAGAACAATATTATTTAGAGATTTGAAAGGTTCTAATGTAGCCATGGTTTTTAAATAAGACCTAATACATTTTTCATTTAGTGGAAATGATTAATTGGATCATTAAGTTCTTTAATGAACTTGATATATTTCCTTACATTGTATAAGACAATAATGTCCTATAGAACATTAGTCATTAGGCATGAAAAAGGAGCTAAGGTCTCATTAAAGATCCAAATATGTATTTAGGTAATTTATCTTAATTATGTGATAATTAAGATGAAACTTGTAAGATTTAAGCAAGTACTCACTATAGAGAATCTTATAGAATTTTCTCATTAAGTCGCTGTTGTAACAGTAGCATGATTGTCACATAGTAATATGGTATATGTTACTTACATAGTTGGCTTAGTGCAAATGGGAGATTGTTGGTTTACATCTTAGAGCCAATCAGTTAGTTGTAGTTTAGTGATAAAATAGTTAAAGGATTATTTATCTTGTACATATTTAGATATACATGATAAAGTCCAAGGGATAATTATACATTGAAAATAAAATTATGATGAGATTATAATTATGATATTCATATTACATTTATGTATTATCCATAAATTGTTCCTAGTTATTGTTCTTTTAAGACTGAACATTATTAAAACGTAAAAAGACTATCACATGTTATGTTTTTCCTTATAAAGGAAGTTGTTGATCTCATAGGCTAAAGTATGGAGATATTTAAATAAACGTGTGGATGCTTGTTAGAGAACAAGTTTACTAAACTAACCCCATATGAAATATTCATTTAGAACATTACTTGTATGTTTATGGAAATTCTCACTGTGATGATTGTATAATTGATCATTTGACTTGAGGTCTCCAAAGTTATCATATATAAGGATTTTTATGTTTTGTTTGACTTGAGGTCTCCAAAGTTATCATGTATAGGGATTTTTATGTTTTGATACTATTTATAACTTATTCTAATTATAGTTAGTTCAGTCGATAATTATTGGATGTAGCATAAACTATATGAAGGTAGTTGAGTGATCAAGTTATAATTCATCACCCCAAAGTAATTAAGGACAATGTTTCATTGTTCTCAATTTGTATTAATTCGTGAAATCTTTAGCCAAGGTGGAATGACACTTTGTAAATAGTTTGCAAATGTCATTAATTAAATAAATAGCTAATGGTGAAGAACTAATATAATTGTACTCAAAATAGAGCAGGTATTAGTTCTATGATTTGTGTCTAATCGGAACATTATATGATGAAATGATTGAATTATATGAAAAATAATGCACAAAATGTTAGTCAAATCTACTTTGACATTTCAATACATTTGAATGGCATGATATGTTGCTAGACGCTAATCTTGATCTACAGATATAAATTGTTTAATCAGAGAAATAAAGATAAGTTAAAGGAATTTAATTTATCTAATCATAAATATTATTTAGGGTTATAATTTGTATTCAGTGCCAACATATTTGGGATCATAATGGGTCACACATAAAAAATGAGTTGAAGAGAAAAATATATTTTTAATTAAGTTGGACTCGATTGTAAAGTTTAAAAAAATTATGATTAAATATGAGATATTTAATAAATAAGGATCAATATGAGATATTGGATCTTATTTGGGCATAATTGGTATTTAATTAGAATTATTTATAATTCTAATTAAAGTTTAATTGAAATTAAAATCTAATTTTAATTAAATTACTAAAATGTCCAAAACCTAATATAAATAGGTTTAGGCTTTAATGGAGCTTGCACTCCTTGTTTAACCCTTTCTATAAGAGTTACACAATTCTCTTGACTTGTTTTATGGATACCATTATAGATATAAAACTTGTACGACTATAATAGTTGAGATGGATTGATTTCAAAAATGTTATACCAGATATAACAAAAAAATGATCACGCTTCGGAATGAGGTATGAATTAAAATTCATGCTTTATTATGATTTATGTGTTAATTATTTTATAGAATTAAAGTGATCTTGGTTTTTGAGAAATTAAAATATGAAAAAAAAATTCATAATTATTCCGCAACAGTTAGGATTAGATCCAGACCTGATTTTCTAACATATATCTCATTAGAGCTACAACTTTGAATCACTACTCAGATGATTGTACACATATAAAATCCTCAGTGGCATGCGTGACACTTTCTTTGCAGCCTCTAGCAATTAGGGGTAGCTTAGCCCATCTCATCGTAGTATCTCCTCAGTTTAGAGAATGGGCAATGGCTTGCATCATTCAAAGCTAATGGAGAATGAGGAATTTATGGTGACAACTTTTGGAGAAAAATAATAAATTGGTATTCCTACAATGTCTGTGGTGTTTATATGTCAATGGTAGCTCAGGAGAGTGAAGATGAATGGTAAAAGGAAAGAAATGAAGGAAGAATGAGATGAAGCAAAAATGGAGATCGAGAAAAAGAGAATGATAAGGATAAAGCAGATAAAAATAGAGCATTTCCATATAGATGAAAGATCTCCCCCTTTAAGATAATAAAATTTGAAGCAAATTAAACATAAAAGATTAGAAATAAATGAAAAACAAGTTTATGCAAACTGAATTTGAGGGCATTTAAATAGAATTTGATGAGGTGAAATTATATAAAATAAATAGATATAAAAAGATAGATAAAAAAATAGTTGGACAAAATTACATATCGACAAAGTATTATACATTAGTCGACAAATGTCATTATTACTAATCATTGCAATAACTAGTTTGATTTTTAACAAGCATATTTGGTTATTTTCAATATGATAAAGGCTCAATTTGGATTCTAACATTTTTATCATAATTCAATTTAAATCAAAATATTTTGACACGTTTAAAAATGATTCTAATGTTTCATAAATGTTCAATTTGAACGTTAACTTAAACTTTTCTATTAGTCCTCCAATCTTTTTAGTGGGTTCTTTATAAAATATGCATCCTACATGTCAAATGGGTGCAAAAAAAACTCTCTCTCTCCAACTTCTCCGAGTCTTTTATGTACAATTGTTGAAATTGTAGAAGAGAATGTGGAAAACCTTAAAGAAAACCATACATTTATTACCCCTAAAATAAAACCTAACAAGCAAAGAAGGAAAAATAGTATAGTATGGAAACACTTTACCATAGAAACCATGAGTCCTAAATATAAAAGGGATGTTATAAGCAATACAAGCAAAGTTTTGCATACCAATCACCTTAAATAGCAAATTGCTAAGAAAACTTGCCTTTCACTTTTACAATGTCAAGGGAGTCTAATGATGCCATATACTCAGGGGACAAGTGGAAGTAACAATTATAAACCTCCAAAACAACCTTTAGCATACCATACATTCCATTTGATTCAGGTTGATGTTGCCATGAAATTGTCAAAACGATTAGCATACATGATTACCCACTTCATATTATAGAACATTTTCAATTTGTAACTTTTGTCCAGAATGAGAGAAAGAGATGACAAAAGAAGTTTAAAACAACAAGAGTACTCTTGTGAAAAAAAAATCTTAGTTTAACCTTTTTTTTTATTTTTTGTCACAATTGAGGAGAAACTCCATCTAGCAAAAAGAATATTAGAATCAAGCATTAACTAAGATCTCCAAAAGAACTGGTATGCTAGTCTTCATTACAAACCACAATAAAGCTAATGTGCTTTCCTTAACATGTCATACACTAGAATAGGGTTACTTTCATTAAAAATCTCATGAAAATAATTATGGATAAACATAATTATCTTTTAAATGTGTGAAAGTTTGTATCTTTGCTCAAATTCCTTTAAAAGGAATAATTAAGAAAATAAACACAATTTTTTTTGGCAAATCAGAAGATTTTATACAAATTAGAAAAGTTATGTACACCACTGGAGACTACTTGAGCAGTAATCTCTTGCCTACCAAAAGGAAACATAATGTAAATACATGAGGAAGCTACATCACTTCCTTACTACAAACACAAACAACTGAGACAACAATAGACTCCCTACCTAAGAAAAAACCTTATAAAGCTAGCTCATCTAACCAGTAACACAAGTTAACCAAAAAAACAATTTACAGCACTATTAATCAACCATCAATTAATTACAATCCAAATTAGCTTACAACACAACATAAAATGGAGATTGAGATGATGTTTCCACTCACATACTTCCATTGATATACCAATAATAAGTCAACTGGATTCCAACCGTAGGAGATGGTTCTCCAAATGTCAAATTTTATGATCTTCTTCATCTTATCAGTTTCGGGAAAGGCCATAAACTGTCGACTCTATGTTTTGTTGATTGAAAACAAGAATGTTTCCTGATCCTGTCTTCTCTTCTGCTTTAGGAACTGAAGAAATGTTAGAACTCCATCTAGCACTCTTGAAATAACAAACCTGCAGAAAAATTATTAGTGAATAAGAACTTCAACAATTACCTTCATACAGTGTTTGATATGAGAAGTTCCATAACTTGGAAGATCATTATGGAGTATAGGCTTCCCACATCTATGGCTTCATTTTTGAATGTTCTAATATTTCTTTCAATCCAAATGTTATAGATAGTAACAGAAAGGAGGATGGAGAAAAGGTTAAAGTCACAGGTTCTATTATTTAAGGATTGGTTAAACCAAATGGGAATGGATTGAAGGTTTGTTTGATTGGGAATGTGTATTTGAAAGTGGTTGAGGCAATGTTCCCACACGGTTTTAGAGTAGGAACATTCAAAAAACAAGTGTTCAATGGTTTTGTTATCCTAGATACATAAGGAACGGTGATTAGGAGTATGGAGGAAAAGAAGTTTACCCCATGTTTGCAACTTTTTAAGGAAAGCCAACCATAGTATGAAAGAACATCTAGGGCTGTTGTTTTTAAACCAGACCAGTTTATCCCAAGGAACATTCTGAATTGGAGGTCTCAAGAAATTATAAGCAGAACCATTAGTGTACTTTTTTGAAGGGAAAGCTAACCATTCCAAACAATCAGGTTTAGAGCAATTTGGTTGGTATATTAAAGGCTATAGGTTATCAATGATCTCTATAGCTGCATCTTGCCATCTCCACTCATTATTACTGATAACTTTGGAGACTCTTGCTGTCATAGGTAATTCTGACCCATTGATCTCCCTCAGAGAAGAGAAGTTCTTCAGGATGCCAAGGGTCCTGCCATAAAAGAGTAGAATTTCCATTTCCTATCCTAAATTTGAATTAGTTCCCAATTTTATCCGTCATAAATAAGATCTTTCTCCAACTTCATGAACTATTATTAGTAGCTTGGGCACTCCAGAAATTTTTCCTTCTCAAAATAATAGTATGCACCCACTTAACCCGCAAAGCTTCACTATCATAAAACAAATACTAGATCCTTTTCCCTAATAGAACATAATTCCATGTAGACAAATGTTTAATCCTTAAACCTCCCTCCCTTTTCGGTCTACTAATGTCACTCTATTTAACCTTAGCATGAGATTTGAAAACCCCTTTCCCTGCACACAAAAAATTCCTAAGTTTAGACTCTATATCCTTAAGGATGGAAGAAGGTAGAATGAAATGGGTAGACCAGTACACTTGAAAAGAAGACAGAATATAAATCACCAATTGGAATCTACTAGTATAAGAAATGATTTTATGAGTCCATTTGTTAATCCTAGCATCAATTTTCTCAAATAAGGGTAAGCAATCCCTCCTAAATAACCTACCTGTTAAAAGAGGTACCCCTAAATACCGAATGGGGAGAGTACCTTTCTTGAGCCCAAATATAATTTCCATTTGAAGAGTCAAGTGGTACATATCAGGAGATAAGAAAAACTGACTCTTGGAAGGATTCATGTCTATACCAAAATAACTAAAGAAGGTACACATACAATTAAGCAAAGTTTGTGCTAAACTCAGATCTGTATGGCAAAACATTAGGAGATCATCAGCAAACAAAAGATGGGTAAGTTTAAGAGTTTTGCACCTCCAGTGGCATTTGAAGGAAGGGCTACCATCTCTGCAAATGTTCAAACTCCTAGAGAAGACTTCCATACAAATAATGAAGAGGAATGGAGATAAGGGATCTCCTTTTCGTAGTCCTAACTTCCCTCTAAAAGATTTAAAAGGAGAACCATTGCTCAAAACAGAATAAGATGGAGAAGTTATACACTCTTTGATCCAATCTATGAATTTTATAGGAAAGCCTACAACTACTAATGCATTTAGAAGGAAATCCCATTGAGTGTCATCATAGGCTTTTTGAAGGTTCACTTTAAAAGCACATCTCCTCTAGTTATTAGAAAATAATTTTTGAAAATTTATTGGGCCAACAGGATGTTATCCCCTATTTGATGATTCTTAATGAAAGCACGTTGATTTGGACTGACAATGTGAGGAAGAATCTCTAAGCCTATTTGCAATGATTTTAGCAATCACCTTATAAAGCATGTTGCAACAAGAAATAGGCCTATAATCTAACATTGTGGAAGGATGATCTTTTTTTGGAATGAGTGAAATAAAAGTGGAATCAAGCTCTTTAAGGAGTTTTCTATGTTGGAAAAAATCTTGGATGGCACTAGTAACTTCCTCTCCAATAATATGCCAGGTTTGCTTAAAGAAAAACCCATTAAACCCATCCAAACCAGGGGCCTTATTAGGGTTAGGAGAATTGAAAACCTTCCTAATCTCTTGTGCTGAGACTTCAGCAGTAAGAGAATTAGAAAGATTATCAGACAAGGAATGAGAGAAAAGATTTTCCACAAATTCTTTAGAAGAGTGAAGAACCTTTTTATCCACAATAGAACCCTGAAAGTATTCAAGAAACTGATCTTGAATCTCTTCTAGACCAATAATCTTGTTCCCATACCCACTACTAAAGATTGTATGTTGTTTCTGTTTCTGTTAGCTAGGAGTGAGTTGTGAAAGAATTTAGTGTTCCTATCTACTTCTCTGAGCCATTTAATACGGGAAGAATATTTAAAGAAAGACTCCTGGTCATCTAGAGCTCTAATTAACTCATTTATGGCCTCAAATTCCTTAGCAATCAGAAGAGAAGACTTAGGCATAAGTCTCATTTAATCCTGGATATTATTAAGAGTAACTTGGAAACTTTCAACTCTAGCATTCACATCACCTATCTGGCCAAAATTAAGAATTTTTAAGGGCCTTTTTAACCAACTTGAGCTTGGGCACAACACAAAACATAGGAGTACCCTGAACTTGAGAGGACCAAGCATCCTCTACTGTCTGAAACAAATTAGGCTGAGAAGTTAGAAAATTATAAAACCTGAAAGGAGAAGATCTCTTCTGCATCTTTACTAAAAACCTAACCACTATTGGAGAGTAGTCTGAGATGTTTGGGTTATGAATAACACTACAAGAACTGTTAAACCTAGAGCTCCATACTGAGTTAATGAGGGCTCTATCTAACTTCCTAGCAATAAAGAAATCTCCACATTGCTTATTGTTCCAAGTAAAACTTGGACCACTAGAATTTAAATCATACAAAGCATTACCCTCAACACACTTCCTAAAGTCACTCATTCCATTCATAGCTGAGGGACTTATAGGATCTGCCTCATGAGCGAACAAAATAGCATTAAAGTCCCCCGCTATAATCCATGGAAGATTACCAACAGAGAGGTTGATATTAGACAGGTTAGACCAAAGATTCTTCCTATGGTTGAGGTTATTAGATCCATAACCACAAGTCACGAAGAAGGATGAAGAACAGTTCCTAGGGGTCATCTCTAAGTGAATCAGCTAGTCATTAGCGCTAAGTATAGAACACAAAAAACAATCAAGATTCCAAGCTAGTACAATCCTAGCATTTGAAGCATGATCAACATTACTGTAAGAAAGCCATCTAAGATACAAGGAGGAGCATACATTATTCAAATAGAAGGGAGATCTAATCCTAGATTCAATCAAACAAACAAAAGAAACAGATAATCTCTTAAGACAAGCATGTACTGTTAAATGTTTTTTAAGGTTGTTAAGACCCATAACATTCCAAAATACTAAATTCATAACACAAAAATCAGAAGCATCTTCTACTTCAATTTCCTCCTAGATTTCCTACTTTTCCTCACAGTAAAATCCCCCTCTGCCCCTCCCATAATACCAGGACTATTAGGAACCAATTTAGAAATAGGAGAGGAAGAAGTAGTACCTACTTGATTTATAGCAGGGAGGCTTGTATCCTCAAGGTCTCCACTCGATTCATCTTGCTTCTGTTGATCCTTGCTTTGAAGAGTAGGACTACCAACTGTACTTACTTTTTTATCAACTTGTATTTTCATCTCATTGTTTTGATCCATCTGTTGAGATCCTTGGTCCTTACATTGCTCAGTTTGAATCTCTAATGTTCTAATCTCCTTATTACTTTGAACTATCTTCTCTGAGGTTGATTGATGCTCCTTTCCTTGCTGGTTTAAGACATTTTGTATCTTCTCCTTTCCTTTCTCCAACTCCTACTGTAATCCAGTCTCAAACAATCTCCCTGTAGGTGCCCATTCCTTCTTTTGTGCATGATGATCAGGCCTTCATTCATACTCAATCCTTATTTCCTTAAAAATTATTTTCCCTCCCTCATTGTAAGTAGCCAGTTGAAAAGAGGAAGGCCAACTCCTCTGTAATTCTAACTCAACATACATCCTTGCATAAACTATCCTAGACATCCTAGTCGTTTAAGTATCCATGAGGAGAGGGTGTCCCACAGTACTTTCTATTCTCCCCAACCTTCTGTGTTCCAGTATTCTACTGGAATATTATGAAACCTAGACCACATCGGGGCAAACTTAACATCTTCTTGTCCCCCCCTAATTTAGATTCCACGTTTGTAAAAATAAGGGTTTACTTTGGATATGCCGAGGAGCCTTTTCCAAAACCAACTTCATTCCTATCTCTGAATCAAATTTAAACAGAAAATTATTGGAGCTTGTAATTAAAGTTTCCTTTAGCCTAATTTTTACCCAGGATTTTGCTAAAGCTCTCTGGACCACAGGGAAAGTAGGTCTTTTACTTGTGAAAAAACCTATCAGGGCTAACTTGAACTGAGCAGCTCCCTTTTTAGCTAACTCTGGAGGGGGGATGACATAGATCTAGTCCTCTTTGACCTCCAGGTGGTAATAGATTAAGGCTTTATCTTCTGTAAAGTCCCCAGTACCATCTGAAACACCTGACTTTCCTGATCTGGTGTTCCCCGAAGTATTAATCTCAAGGGGATAGGAAGAAAGTTTTGGGATCATTCTCCTATTGAAAAGCAAATATTCGTTCTGCTAGTAGGGTTTTGTCGCAGATGAGATTTTGTTAGGGTTGATGGAAAGGGAAGTTTTCAAAGGATAATTTTTAGTCGGGGGGAGGACGATGGTGTTTGGATCTGTATTTTGGTTATAGGTTCGATTAGGTTTTCATAAGATGATTTTTTAGGGGAGCTACATGCAAGGACAGGTAAAGGGGAAAGAGGGGTTCAAGGCGGGGTAAGAGAAGAAAACAAAGCCATGGAGAAAGAGCTATAACCCACCTATAATCTTAGAAGTTATGGGTCTCTACTCGTCGCTCTCTCACTTTCTAGCTAATCGCTCTCTCGCTCATCAATGTTTAATTTTTGTTTAGTACTAACTGATAATTTATATAACAATTTCCCTTTAATAATAATACTTCATATGAGTCAATCCTATGTTGCTCAAAAGAACTAGAAAAGGAGATATCATTATAAATTATATTCCTTTTATTGAAAATCTATCATACAAAAGAAGGCAATTAGAATAAAAGGCACAACCAATGCACTTTTCTCTTTAATTTTATTTCTAATCTATGATTACCTTGATGTTGCATTCACTCTTTTTTATTATTAATAATCTATATATAAGGGATATGTAGTAAACAACAATGAGAAAATAGTATCACCATGATTAACGTGAAATGAAGATATGGAAGTGCCCAACAACTGGTATAGAGATTAAACATCTTTAATTTATAATTGCTTTTACACTAAATAGACACAACACATAACATTGTGTGACCCATTAAGTTTCTAATAAATTGGTAATGATTATAAATTATAATTCTAATTCACAATTAGAATTAGATAAATTAAAACTCCTTTTAATTTATCTTTAATTCTCCAATTAAATAATTCATAATCATTAACCATGATTGACGTCTAGCAACAAGTCATGATTACCCAAATATCATGAATGTCAAAGTGATTGACTTAACTTGTCCATGCATGGCTATAATGTATAATTTAATCATTTCGTCATTCAATATTCTAATTGGACAGAGTATGGATATAGTGTCTACTCTTACCATCTAATCATGTTCGTTCTTGCTAATTAGCAATTGATTTATAATTAAAATTTGAAAACTCCTTTTCAAATATCAATTCACTCCGGCCAGAGAATTCCATAAATCATTACTAATCAAGAACAACATAATATTCTCTCTAATTACTTTAGAGTGACAAATCCTATATTGACTTACTCAACTATCTACATATGGTTCATACTGTATCCAATTACTACCGACTAAATTATCTTAGGACGATTCATAAGTAGTATCAAAACATAGTAATTCTCACTCTAGATACATTAGTAATCTCAAGTCTGATGATCAATTATACAACCATCATTATGAGATAATCCATAGACACATAAGTAATATTTCACTCGGAGTTTTCATAATCAGGTCAATTCAGTTACTTATTCTCTAATAATCACCCAAACATTAGTTTAAGTATCTATATACTTTGACTTATGAGATCAATAACTTTCTTCATAAGAAAGAAACATAATGTGTGCTAGTTTTACCGATTCAACAATATCCAGTCTTAATGAAACTATAACTGGGAACATTTAGGAATAATACTTAAGTGTAAATTGAATCTCATAATTATAATCTTATCATAATTTCAATTATACAGTAATTATGCCAAGAATTTTATCTTTAGTATTGAAACATAAAATATTAATTAGATTAATACATAAAGATAAATAAATCCTTTGGCTTTTACTACATTAGTAGAATCCTTCTATTTCTTGTTATTATTCTTCTTAAAGCCCTTTTTCTTACTTTTAGAAGAACTAACAACAAGTACAGAACTGGTTTCCTTCTTAAGGCACCCTTTCGTAGTCTTGAGCATGTTCAATAGTTCAGGCAGTGTCATATCCTTATGATTCATGTTAAAGTTCATGAAGAACTGTGAAAAGCTCGAACTCAGAGACTGCAGCACCAGTTCAACGCTTAACTCGTGGTCCATGACAAAACCTAATTGGGCCAATTTTTCAATATACCCAATCATCTTCAACACATAAGCATTAACTGAAGATCCTTCTATCATCTTGAATTGAAATGGTGCCTTGGAGATTTGATATCTCTCCACCCTACTTTGTGCACCAAATAACTCCTTAAGATGCAGTATCATAGTAGGTGCATCCATGTTCTCATACTGCTTCTGAAGTTCAGGAGACATGCGAGCTAACATTACACATGTAGCTTATTCAACGTCATCAATATAATGTTGATATTTCTCCCGATCTTCATCAGTAGCATCTGAACAAGGTTCAGAAGGAGTGGGAGTATCAAAAATATACAATTTCTTCTCTTGCCTAAGAACTATTCTTAGGTTTTGTAGCCAGTCCGAAAAGTTGGGTCCAGTCATCTTGTTAGCATCCAAGATGCTCCTCAATGTCAGGTTGGTATTCATCTTCAAATTCAATAACTAAAAAAAATCATAAAAGGAGCATATATTAGTTTATATCCAAAAAATCAAATAAAATAAGGACTTTTAAAATATTTGATTACTCCCACTATTTTCAACAAAATAATAACCCTCAATATTATATCAAAAAATTATCAAATAATTTCTTAGTGGGCTAGGATCCTATTTAAAATTAATTGATCTTGAGTTTGCTCAACAAACCAACTAAAAATAAATTAGGTAGAAAATAACTTTTCAATCACATCTCATATGACTCCTAGTACCGTTAGGTGACAAATTTTGCCAAAAACATATCAAATATATTATTTCTAGCCCTACCTCTAAATTTATATGATCATGAGTTTACTCATCTAAATCATACAATTTTAGTTAAGTAGAACCTATTAATTTAAGATAAAACATATCCGGGTGAAAGTGACCTTGAGTTTACTCAATAAGTCAAACAATAAACGGAATTCTGGTTTTATTCTCAAATAATAAAAGACAATTATCACGTTCATAACGTGTACTTAATATTTTATTGAGCGATTTAAAATTACAAAAAAAAATTATGGTCTCATCAAAATAATATAATCTCATTATATTTATAATTTCATACATAATCCAATTATGAAAGAAATTATTTAAAAATTTGGCTTGATTCTAATTATTGATTTGATAATAAATTTAATTTAATATTTCAACTCTTAAAAAATTAAATTAAATTCCAAAACCTTTCCTAATAAATATTCCTTTGAAAAAAAATTTCAAAATTTTAGTAAAACACTTTTCAATTTTATTAGGAGTTGAAATCAATTTAATCTCTGTTAAATTAATAAAAGACGATTTAGGGTTTTAAAAACATTTTTAAAACACAGAAAAGGGGTTTGGGGGTTGTCTGGCGCGTGCACTGAGGACACACAAGGAGCATGCACTGCAACTCTGCAAGCACCCTGCAGTCAAATTGAGCATTTGACTGGCGCATGCACTCTGGAGACGGTGGGTACGTGTCTCACACACGCCCATCGTCTTCCTAAAAGTGCTCGTCTGCTTCTCCACCTCCCTCCTTCCCACATTTTTCTAAACCGTATCCACATCACAATGCTTCCGACCCTTCGGTTAGTGCTCCATGTCACAATAACCAACACCCACATCGCTCCATCAACCCACGTATATGCTTCTCACCGTCCACGTATATGCTTCTCACCGCTGGCTTCTTTGACGCCATGCATGGCGTCGCCACTCGATGGGCAATATCGCCCTAGCGATGCCAATTGATGGTGTCGCCCGCGATCCACACCCTAGTGACTCCAACTGATGGCGTCGACGATGATCTCCACAGATGGGCAAAGCCATCTTCTTCGTAAAGGCAAGGCAGTAAACACAGAAAGAAGAAAAACACAAGCAGAGACACAAAACCTAAGAAGCTCACAAGGCAGTAATCGCAAATGGAACAAACACAAAAACCCAGAAGCAAGACACATACGTTCCGGAAACAATTTCCAGAAACATCGCTTAATAGATGCAAGTCTTAGTTGTTCAGATTCAGCAAAAAGGGTGCGATAGAAAATTAGGGATTTGATATGCAAGCAGTATAAGGATTTCATAAACCCTAATCAGTCAAAAAAAATGCAAGATGCTTAAATCGTTAATGAGCAATACACAGAGGCAATAATTGTAGCAGAAATATGGAACAAAGATTACAAAATTATTCAGACGAAACTGCATAGATAAAAATATGCAAATCATTAGGTTTTCGATTCCATATGTGGGCATTCCAGAACATAACACGCACAAGCAAATAAGGATTTCATAACATCAGTTTTGTCTCTTCCGAAGCAAAACTTATCAAATCAATAATAATCAAGCCTTTAATCCAAGATTAACAATTAAAGGAGGCTCTGATACCACTGTTAGAATCCAACTGTGATCAAATCACGGGCATAGCTGAAAAAAAATTACGGATCCCAATAATTGATTAAACTTGAATAAACACAAATCGATTTAGAAATTATACCTTGTTCGCTTTCCGTTGAAAAATCTTCGAAATATTTTTTGATTGATCAATCACCAACTGTCCAATTGTCCAACCAATGATGTTATCCATGAAGCAATTTCCAAACTGCTTTGAGAGGAAGAAGACAAAAGTGCTAGCTTCTAAAAAGCTCTTCCCTTTAAATAGAAAAATCATAACAATCTTTCATTAAAATTAAATATCTTTAATTATAATTAGATCAAATTTTAATTCTAATTAATTTAATTTTAAATAAAATCAAATATCTCATATTTGATTACCAAAGTTTCTCAAAATTTATAATTTAGTCCAACTTAATTAAATTGATTTTTCTTTCATAAACTGTTCTTTGACGTGTGACCCATTAGGTTCCTAATAAATTGACAATGATTATAAATTATAATTATAATTCACAATTAGAATTAGATAAATTAAAACTACTTTTATTTTATTTTAATTCTCCAATTAAATAATTCATAATCATAAATTATGATTGACGTCTAGCAACATGTCATGATTAGCTAAATATCATGAATGTCAAAGTGATTGACTTAACCTGTCCATCCATGGCTATATTATATAATTTAATCCTTTCGTCATTCAATATTCTAATTGGATAGAGTATGGATACAATGTTTACTCTTATCATCCAATAATGTTCATTCTTGCTAATTAGTAATTGATTTATAATTGAAATTTGAAAACTCCTTTTCAAATGTCAATTCACTCTAGCCAGAGAATTCTATAAATCATTGCTAATCAAGAACAACAAAATATTCTCTCTAATTACTTTAAAGTGACAAATCCTATATTGACTTACTCAACTATCTACCTATGGTTCATATTGTATCCAATTACTACCGACTGAATTATCTTAAGACGATTCATAAGTAGCATCAAAACATAATAATTCTCACACTAGATACATTGATAATCTTAAGTCTGAGGATCAATTATATAACCATCATTATGAGATAATTCATAGACATATAAGTAATATTCCATTCGTAGTTCTCATAATCGAGTCAATTCAGTGACTTATTCTCTAATAATCACCCACCCATTAGTTTAAGTATCTCTATACTTTAATTTATGAGATCAATTACTTTCTTCATAAGAAAAAAACATAATATGGGTTAGTTTTACCGTTTCAACAATATCCAGTCTTACTGAAACTACAACTAGGAACATTTAGAAATAACACTTAAGTGTAAATTGAATCTCATAATTATGATCTCATCATAATTTCAATTACACAGTAATTATTCCAACTATTTTATCTTTAGTATTAAAACATAAAATATTAATTAGATTAATACATAAAGATAAATAAAGCTTTTTCATTAATAAAATATATTGTTTCATACATTAATATGCATCCAATTGATTGGATGCAAGGGTATAAACTAACAAAAATAAAATATACAAAATTGATTCATTTACCTTAATATCAGTACTCGAATAGAAGAAAATATTTTTTGCTTTAATCTTTATATAGTTAGCTATGTCTCTAATTTGCTCAATGCTTTGCCATAATAATATATTACCTCAAAAATCGTGATTGCTATTTTACGAGAGCAATGAACTTAAGGTTTCCTTCCTGTGCTATTGCACTAACGTAGGCCTCTGGAGAAGTTTTTAGAGTTTAAGATTCAGCTACAAGTCCTCAGTGAAAAGAGTTTATTACTAATTTTGGGGGTAAAGAAATAAAGACAGGAGAGAGGACTTAGAGGATAGAGAGAGAAAGAGTTCATTTTCTTTATTTTTAGGCCCCATTTTTCACATAAGATGTACATTTGGCAAGGGACCCATTAAAATATCACATATATATTTTTTGCGACGGAGGGCTAACCAAAAATTAAGTTAAGATTAAAATTGAATGTTTTTGAAACATTAGGGTTCTTTTTGGACGTGGCAAAACGTTTAAGTTTATATTGAGTTATGGTAAAAACATTAAAGTCCAATTTTTAACCCTTTTGCCTTTTTAGTATTAACAGATCATATATGATTTATGAGAATGATCTTTGGCACTATAAGGAATCTTGAGAAGTTTTTGAGAGAATTTCATTATAGTTAAGCTCAAGAATTTCATTATATTTAAGTGTATGTGAGCTTGATATCAGCCCCTAGTAATTATATAATCAAGAAAGGAGTTCTTAAGTTGTTTTTGAGTGAATGAAATATCAAATAAAAGAACAACTAATTTTTTTTAGTGTTCCTCTTTACCATTAGTAAAAAAAGTGTATATAATATTTCTTCACCTTAGAAAAAGAAAATGATGCATGGAGGTTTCTTTTCACTTGTTCAGGGGAGAAAAATAGTGAACTTTTTGGATGGAGTTTATGGAATATACATAAATCAAAGATTATTTGACTGAACCACAACAACTCAAATTTGTTTCTTTTTCATTTCTTAAAATTTATTATTTTATTTTTATTTTTTGATTTTTTGATAAAATTATCATAATCTTTATTGTAGCAATCAATTTATTCACTATATATTAAATAACTAAATTTAGTGAATGTATACAATTCACTCTATCTTATATGCCATTCAAGGTATACACTTATAAGTATTAAAATTAAAATTACAATATATTCATTTAAATCTCTAATATTATCATAGAATAACAAGGAAAGATAAGGTTTTTTTTTTCAAAGAAGACTTTCATTTCTTAAAGTAGTTTGAACACATCAAGTGACAAACAAGACTAAAAATTAATGAACATACATTTGAACAAATTAAAGATAGTATTAACAATAACACATAATTTGCAGCATTAATACAAGTGAGAAATAATTTCTATATAAAGGGTTGAGAAACATATCTAAAGATGTAGATCGAGCTTGATTGAAAGAATAAAAAGACCAACAATATATATACTAGCTATAATAAGCATAAGAATTTTTTTAAAAATATCTAGATTTAAGATAAAAGACCTAAGATTAAAAGATGAATCATTAATTAAAGCAAAAAACTTCCCAAATCTAATAAAAGAAGTTTAGATCTAACATCATAAACATATATAGGAGAGACAGAAGTCTAAAGTAAAGAGAGTGACATATAAAAGAAAAAGTTTAAAATTCAAGGAGTACAAACAAGAAGAACATATCCAAACCACTATTAGTGTGAACTATTGAAATTTTTCATTGATAAATTAGTCAAGGAAACAACATATTACACTATATTGTTACTTCACTCAATTAAGTAGATGGAAAGGTAAGCTTTGACATGTAACTTTGAACATGTAAATATAGAACACAATAAGTTTATCGAAAAGTTAGCTACTTTAAGTTAAAAATCATAGTTGTAATTTTATTTTTTTATTCCCTTAATTTTTCCATGCTATAGGATATGTTCATAAATGATTCCTCTAAAGCCTTCTTAGTATGTTCAATTTTTAGTAAATATATTAATTCGATTCTTTGAAAAAAGAAAGACTACAGGGATTTGACTAGTTATATCTATTATCAAATTATTTCAAGAAAAAAAGGAAAGAGAAATAGTGACTGACATCGTCTGTTATTTAAACATATCTAAGTCAAATCAAAGTTTTGAAATAGACACTTTGCAATATCTAAAATCATTTATATCGTGAGAAATATTGATGTTCACTACTAGTCGACACTTTAAACTTGGTCATGTTTATTTATGCCTTACAACTAATTGGTTAGTTGAAATTTAGTTACAAAATAATTTAAAATCATTCTTTATCTTGTACATATTTAGATGTATATGACAAAGTCTGTGAGATAATTATACATTGCAAATAAAATTATGAGGAGATTATAATTATGAGATTTATTTTGCATTTGTGTATTATCTCTAGATTGGTCATAGTCATTGTTCTATTGAGATTGGACATTAGTAGCACATAAAAGACTAGCACATAATATGTTTTTCCTTATGAAGGAAGTAGTTGATCTTATAGACTAAAATATGGAGATACATGAACAAATATGTGGGTGTTTGTTACATAACAAGTTCGTTGAACTGACCTTATATAAGAAATTTAATTTGGAACATTACTTGCATATCTATAAAAATTCTTATTGTGATGATTATACAAGTGATCCTTTAACTTGAGATCTCTAAAGTTATCTTGTACAAAGATTGCTATGTTATGATACCATTTATGACCTGTTCTAGTCAATGATAGATTAGTTGGTAGTCATTGGATATAACATGAACTATATGGAGGTAGATAAGTGATCAATATATGATTCATCAACCTAAAGTAATTAAGGAGAATGTTTCATTGTTTTTAATTAGTATTGATTTAGAAAATTCTTGGCCAAGGTGGAATAATACTTTATAAAGTAGTTTATAAATGTCATTAATTGAATCAATTATTGATGATGGAAAACTAACTTAACTAGACTCAAATATACATTAATTCTGTATTTTATGTCTAATCGAAATATTGAATGATGAAAGGATTGAATTATACAAAAAAAATCATGCATAGAAATGGTAGTCAAAATCACTTTTATATTCCTAAATATTTAGGATATCATGATGTGTTACTAGACATCAATCTTGATTTATGGATATAAATTGTCTAATTAGAGAATTAAAGATAAATTAAAGGAGTTTAATTTATCTAATCTTTAAATATGATTTAGTGTTATAATTTGCATCTATTGTCAATATATTTGAAAACCTAATTGGTTACACATAAAGTACTGGTTAAAGAAAAAAAGGATATTTAAAATCAAATTAGACTTGATTGTAAAATTTGGGAAACTTTATGATTAAATACAAGATATTTAATAAATAAGGATGAATGTGAGATTTTAAATCTTATTTGGACATAACTGGTATTTAATTATAATTAATTGTTCTAATTAGGGAGAATATTTCATCGTTCTTGATTAGTATTGATTCGAAAAATCATTAGCTAAGGTAGAATGACACTTTGTAAAATAGTTTACAAATGTCATTAATTGAATTAATTACTAATGATGGAAAACTAAAAGGATTGAACTCAAATAGAGTAGGTATTAATTATGTATTCTATGTTTAATTGAAATATTTTATGATGAAAGAATTGAATTATAATGAAAAATCATGCACGAAAAAGTTAGTTAAAACCACTTAAACATTCATAAATAAGAACGTCGTCTAACGATTCTCTCAATCTGAAAGATTTGATCTTGTAAGAAATAGTGATGGGTTTATTGAAGTGGGTTCTTGTTAAGTGGAAACAGACTCACGTCTGACTGATCAAGTTGTTGTTGCATATGGTTTTTAAGGTGCTTGAAGGCTAAACTTAATTCACCAGGGGAATTGGAAGGCATATTTGAATCAGTTGTGGATTTAGAAGCAGGTGATTGATTATATATCTACAGTTTCTTTAATCGATGCTTTTTCGCGCTTTTTGTTAATTTTCAACTTCTGGGTGTTTCTCATATTTTCTATTCTCAACATCTTAAAGGTGTATGTTTGGTACTAGAATGATCCTAAATTAGGGTTTCTACTATTAAATGTTGACTTTAGCTTTTTAACTTAAAGTTGTGCAGAGGAGTTCGATCTCCACTACTACACTTATATAAGGTTTTCTATAAATCCTGTGCTTCCTCCGAAGATCAATTCAGAATTTTTGAGTACTTTCTCTTTAGGTTTTTCCTTATTAACTAGGTTTATTTTGGCATATGGAATCTGCTGGATTGGTGCAAATTGGAGTAGATTATCCTTATGTCCATAATTGATGAAAGTTCTTGTATTTTCTTCGAGGATCTCTCTTTGTCTTTATCTTTGGATTGTTAAGTGTCTAATGATTAAGTGCTCAGTTTGTGATCTTGGGATTCAAATAGATCTATTTATATTCGAAAACTTGTATAATAAAGCCAACTTGGTTATTTATGTGTCTTAATCCTTTTCCTCCTTTTCTTTTCAAGATTAACTTTAGAACTTGCTGTTTAATTTCCTTTGCAAGGTTACTGTTAATTTTTCTTCAACTTCAAAATTTTTGTATTTAAAGACCATGATTATGTTGTTCTTTGTTTCTTGTTGAACTGTTCTTCCTAGAATATGCGGATATTTAATGTTCAAAAGTTATGTTCTTCCTCATTGAAGGATCCCTGAAAAGAGTTCTTGCATGCTTTATCTTCAATCTTGTGAAAGTATATATCACTTAAACTATTTTCTTCTATTAATTGATTCTCTTCCTTTGCCTCTCTTGTGTGTAGTGTATTGCATCCTATCCTTCTTGATGTAGTGTGGGAAGGAAAAACAAAGATAAGTGGAATAGAATAGGCTATAATTGAAATAGATTGTAGCTGGAACTTGAAAATAGGGCTTAGGGTTTGCAGAAAAACCTCTAAAAGCATAATATTATTTGATTGATAAAAGACATACTAAAAATCAAGCATAGGCAGACTATTTATACTAATATAGGACAACTCCTAATAGGAAAAGGAAATACTAATTAAGAAGTCCTAATAGGAAAAGTTAAG
>JAOQMR010000007.1:14221117-14231368 GCA_027563865.1 Erythroxylum pelleterianum
TATTTCAATGAGTTCTATAACCTTTACTTGATTGAATATTTTGAATTTTTAGATTATAAATACAATATTGAAGATTTTAATATCTAAAAAATTCAAGCAATCTATCAAATAATTATAGGATACTTTACTACATTCTATATATAAAATCCTAGAATTCTTTGTAGTTTTGTGCAATACTTTAAAAATTAGGATAAAGAATTCGTTTCATAATAAAAATATATAAACTGTAGTGAAGTATCCCATTATTATTTGACACATTGCGTCCAAACTAAGAATTATAATACACAATAAGTACCTATATGCGTATGGTGTCAGAGAAAAGAGCCAAAATTTTAATTTCACTTACTGTTAGGATTTGGCGAAGGGTCAATTTTGACTCTAACTTGTTCTCCAACCCACAACTTTAATCCTAACATTTGAGAGTAAATAATTATAACCCTAATATTTGGAAAAACATTAAAGTTTAACCTCACCTTAACAAAAAATTCAAACAATTCTGTTAAGTGTCAGGTTAGTACTTCAAAAATATTTTTCTATTGAAAAGAGAGGGGGGGGCCTATGCCACATCAGTGATGGCGAGGCAAGTGGGCCCCAAATTTTAATTAAATTAAAGATAATTTATTATATATTTAAATCATGAGACCCACCATTAATATTAAATATTAAACAGAGGGATTAGATGACTAATTATTTTCTTAACTCTAACAAAATTTAATCATGTCATTAGTTGAATAAAACAATTATTAACTTCAAAAAGATTTAGTTAAGACAAATTTAATAATTAATGACACATATTATATGTGAAGACGACAGTGTTTTTGTTACCGTCTCTTCGTTTCTTCATTGTTTTCAATCGCCCTTTGTTCTCCATCATTATTGGTCACTTGGGAGAAGTTGGTCAATGGAAGCACCATTCGTGCAACGTAGTAGTCATCAATCCTCGAGAGAAGTCGTGAGCATCAAAGCTTGTTGAGTTGACTAAGGTATGTTAGATTTCATTATTGGTGTATGTTAGCTATGTTTATGTTTTTGGGATGCATCCTTCTTGTTGACTGCACGTGTTGGTTTGTGTTAAATAATGGATGTCCTCATTAGTTTAGTGTTGAGTGTCGTTTCGAATGTTTGTTTGGATGCTTTCTGGTCCCCATGGTGGTCCAGTAATGTTTGTTGTTGTGTTTTTTTACATTTTTTGGTCTACATATGCTCCTTCTATTTTTGTGGATGTTTTGTGGTCTTCACATAAAACAATCTTTTTTCTAAATTAAAAGAAATTTTCATTAACTATAGTGAAAACTATATACAACAAGATAGTGAGGTCTTCCTTAGAGAATCAAAAGTATTAAAATGGCCTATACTCAAAATTTATAAAGTATGGAAACAAAGCTAATGAGTTATAAGTTACAGCTCAATCACGTATTGTCTTTCAGATTTTGGGTTACATATTTGGATATTACAAGGCCTCGAATCTCGTTGATAGTGTTTGCTGCTAACTAGTATTGGGTAGTTTGCTTTTGCCAATAGAACCTTCGATTCCTTTCTTGCCAGATATTGTATATGGATAGGGTGAAAGTAGTAT
Source organism: Erythroxylum pelleterianum (assembly GCA_027563865.1). NCBI lineage: Eukaryota > Viridiplantae > Streptophyta > Magnoliopsida > Malpighiales > Erythroxylaceae > Erythroxylum > Erythroxylum pelleterianum. The sequence goes on from JAOQMR010000007.1 coordinate 14,222,694, forward strand.
TGATCAGCCTAGAATCTTCCTTACGATGATTTGCAGCTCTAATGACTTGGTGTAGCATGTGAAGCCAGTCATACGAACTACAAAAAAAAAACCTCAACTTGTGAAGCATTGGGCTCCATACCGATTTGGTGTATGTGCAATTGAAGAATAGGTGATTCCTATCTTCAGTTGTCATTTGGCATAAGATACATATTGGATCGTAAGTACCATACCACCTATCTTTGGTGTTGAATCTATTTTTGATCGCTAGCCAAATGATCATAGAGGCTCTTAATATGAGGCTTTTCTTCAAAAGGAGCTTGAACCAAGGAACTGCTGGACGTTCCGGTTAGAGACTTCTATAACAGGACTTATTTGTAAAGAGACCTTTGGGATCAAGCTTCCATACTATCGTATCCTCATGGTTACTATTAGCGATACATGGGAGGTATTGGCTTAAGAGTCAGAACTGTTGGCTCCCGAATTTTTTAATTATTTTATTGAAATTAAACATTATTTAAATGAATTACGAGGTTGATGGATTAAATTTTGGAGTTAATTACTATGTCTATATTAGTAGGATTTTTTTATAAGGGTTTACTGAATTAAGGTAGTAAGATTTTATCAAGGGCAAAATTGGCAAATCACTTAAGCATATAAGGCTATAAGGTTTAAAGGAAGAACAAGGTGGACATTTTACATTCATTACGATTATAAATGGGAAGAAAGAAGAGTAGTCTTACTCTTAAGAAGAGAAGAACGAAAATGAGAGAGAAGGGAGAGAAAAAGTAGGGTTTTTGGAGGTAAGTATAAGGATTAACCCTTTTTGATTTGTTGAATGAAGCATATTTAGTAATGGTTAGAAGTGAAAATGAAGTTGAATATGTGTAGGAAGTTGTTGAAGAATGATATAGGCAAATGTTCTCTTTTTGGGTTAATGATCAAAGATAGATCATGAATTGATTTGTAAATGATATTGAGTTAACATGGAGTTGAAATTAAGTAGAAAAGATGGTTTATGATCAAGATGGGTTATATGTGAAAGGTGGGAGGTTAAAATCTAGAAAAATAGGAAGACAAGTCGGGTTTCTGCGGAAGTTCGCCCCGACAAACCAATATTGAAAAAAATCAAAGTTCGCCGCGGCAAAATTTTTCCTACACAACTTGAACATGCCTCGGTATTTTGAGCATAACTTTTTGTTTTGTTATCCAAATGGAGTGATTTTTGATTTGGAATAAACTACAGACACAGGGATACAAGTTGTATGAAGAAATGAAGTTCCAATTCAGTTTTTAAGAATTTCAAATTTTGGATAGAAGTTGAGTATAGAATACTGTTTCAGTATAAGAACAGTCCAAAAATGTTTGGGGTATAAATTTTATATTACTGAACTAAATTGAATGGTTTTAGTGTCATTAGAAATTTAAGACAATGGGAAACATTTTTATAGAAGAAAGTGTTATTAAATTTGGTCATTTACCTGATTAAGATGATCACCGAAAATTGACCCGAAAGTCTGGACTTTTGGAAGAGTTTGATTATTTAGCATTTATCTTAGTGAATATGCTATATATATGGGTCCTCAAATTGTATTCCTATTGAATGGGGATTTTTGTCATTGATAAAGGGAATCAAGGAAGGTAAGAGGATCAAGAGGAGAGGCATCTTTGAGCAAGTTATAAGCTAGGATTCTTAAGGTGGGTACACGTTTATAATAGAGTAAGTAAGACACTCATTGTTTTCTTCAAATCAAGGAAGTTTAATGATTTAAATTGCATCATCAATGTTGCCTTAATTATGTCTTAATTGAATTGAGAAATTGCTACATGTTTTATATATGAATTGTGTGATGATTTATGAAAATGATTTCTTTTGAAAAGATCGCATGTTTACGAAATCATGTTTTCGGAAATGTTTTTCGAAATATATCAAGTATATGAAAAACAAGTTTTTGAAAAAATGTCATTTTGGGCAACAAGTTTACAAGTTATGAAATATGTATTATGTGGGTTTGAGGTGGTCCCTCAAGAATGTCACGTGCACGTTGACCAAGTTAAAGGCTTCTCTTGCCTACCCACTAGTGGCATGGAGCTCCTTCATGGACTCCCTTAAGTTTACAACTACACAAGACCATTATGTGGAAATGTGTAGTGTGTCATATTTATGGATCTACCCAAACTATTCTGATATGCTTAAGTGCTCATGATATATTTGACAAGTTTGAAGCATACATGATTTGTACTATTGTGAATTGTTTGACAAATTGAGAATTTCATGAATTAAAGTGTTTTATGATTTTTGAATGCGGAATTACTATGGTTATGAAAAGGTTCAATGATAATGAGTTTTATAAAGGGTTTTTGCTTGTTTCTCGATTATAAACTTGTTATCCACGAGCTTTAAGCTCACCCCCTATGTTCGTCCCATCTTCAGGTGATGAGGAAGAGATCAAGTGATCAAGAGTATAAGGGCATTACTTCAAAAATCTGCATATTTTGGAATTTAAGTTATTTTTGTAAAATACAAGGCTTAGTCACATTTCAAAGATTATTAGTTCATGTAACTTTTGTATTTGGAGATTTGAGACATTGATGTATTATGGCTTGAAATGCCATTAAAAATTTGTAAAAATTGTTACTTTTGATGATAAGTTGAAATATGAAATTGTGTATGGATAAGGTTGAATTGAAATTAGATATACTTGAGGAAGTTATCGATTGAGATGATTATTTTGATTATGAATTGTTGTTACATATATATAAGTGAGATGTTATGTGAGAAAGATAGAATTATGAATAATGAGAATTAGTTGTAAGAAATGAATTAAATGAAAAGAGATTAGAGAGTATGATGAGATAATATTGAATTGTTATGAAATGATGATGCATTAGAGGGAGTGATTTTGGAACAACGTGAATTGAAAGTAGGGTAAGAGTGATGTAGAAACCATTGGAAATTTTAGGTTAAGGTCGCGAAGAACCTTTCCTGAGAGCAGTTCTCGCTTGATCCTGGAACTTCGTCGCAGCGATGATATGAGGTCGCTGCGACGAACTTTTCTAAAAGGGTCTCAGCAGAAGTTCCAGTCCATTTGCCCCGGCGAAACATAGAGTTTGCTGCGACGAACCCGCCATTTGCTTCCGAAGGATTTTTCCTTCCAAATGAAGGGTTTTCGACAGTAAGACGCTCACGGTTTTACTTGAGTTCCAAAAGTTATGAAGACGAACCAATAATGGTTAAGGAGATTTCATTGGAATACGCTCACATTTTATGGTTTCGGGGTTGGGCTCCGAAAACGTGGTCCAACAGTTGTGGTATTAAAGCGCTAGAATTAGGATCTTACCTGGGCATTTCATGATATGAGACAATGAAAGTTTGTGGATATTTATAAATAAGAAATATTACGTAGTTTGATGTGTTAGACATAGATTCAGTATTTGTGGTTATGTCAGTGAATATGGTGATGAAATTTTAGTTGTGGATATGTACTTGAATTGATATAGATGTGAAAATATTTTCATGAATTGACTGAGAAAGAAATAGAGACATGGGTGGAAATGACAAGATTTAAGGTGTACAAGTAAAGTGGAATTGAAAGGTTGAACTTGGAATTTAAAATGATTGTTCGATTGTTGTGATAAGAGTTATGATATGATATAAGATTATGTTATTGAAGTTGAGATCAGAATTTCAAGATGGCTATGCGCCTATAATTCTAAATTGATTAAGAAAGTAAGTACATATGAAAAATGAAACAAATGATAGTGATATATGTAGAAGTTCTCAAAGTTATGTCGACCAGTTATTATGAATACATATCTGATAATGTGGTTACATTAGTGAATAATGTGATTGAGTACATATGATATCTATATTTGGATGTGGTACAAGAGGTAACTTATGATCTCTATAGTTAAAATCATGAGATGAATTAGAGTAAACGAATATGTCTCTTATTTCATTGAGTTCTATTATAAAGAATATTTTGATCATGTACAGTACGACAGAAATTGAAATTATTGAAATATCATGAACAGTTGAAATTGATCTTATTGAGGTATTAAGAATAGCTGAAACAATAATGAGGAATATAAAGATTATGGAAACAGTGTAAATGATTAGGTAAGAGGCCTTTTATGATAGAGACGTTTTATCGAATCATATCGCGTGAATTAATGTTCCATTTCGAGGAAGGACTAATTATTAAACAAATCAAAAGTAAATATTGGAGTCATATCCCTAGCAGAGACTTAAGCATAAGAAGTAGAAGATACTACTGAGAATGTATGTATTTTGTTTGATGTAAAGTATCCAACTATGAGAGTAGATTCCTGAATTTGAGGAGACATTGATTGCTAATATGAGGAGTATATAGATTCACGTTATATTATGTGTAAATATGTTTGGGAGATATAAATTTGACCTGATGAATGTGTTACAAACACAGGAAGTTAAGATTGCAAATAAATTGAAATGTGTGGAGAAACTAGTATGAATAAGCAAACATTAGAATAAGTCAATGTGAAATATGAGACAATCTAAAGAATGGAGAAAATCATTAAGGAAAGGTGAGTCAATTAGGAAATTGAAAATAACGTGAGACAGTGTTACCTCATTAAGGAATTAGTTATTTAAGGAATTACGCGAACTAATCATGGGCATATGGAGCTTTGGAAATATTTGTTCGAGTTAACAAATGCCCCGACAATACTATGGTATTAAAGATTAAAGCTATCCAATCAAAATTTGATGAAATATTAAATGTATTCAAAAAGTTGAGAATAATAGTTTGAATACTTGAGGAAAAACGTGTAAATCATATATGTGATAAAAGTAAAGAGAATTTTGAAGAATTATAACACCGATTTAATTATATCATCTGGATTATGAGATTTTATAGTATGCAATGATGTAGTATGAGAGTTTAGGATAAAATCCAATGCAGCATAATAAAGTGATTTCATACACATTGAGACAATTGAAACCTCGTGGGTTGATTAATTGATATATGAATTGAAACTTGCTGCGATAGTGATTGCTTGTTAACATATCATAAACACATAAGCAAATCAGAATGGTTTGGGTGGATCCAAAATAGAACGTACTACACATTTTCACCTAATGGTCCTGTGTAGCCATGAACAGAACGTACTATTGCAATCCCATATAGTAGTCTTGCGTAGCCGTGAACTTAGGGGAGTCCATGAAAAAGCTCCATGCCACTAGCGGGCAGGTAAGATAAGCCTTTTGTCGAAGTGCACTTGACTTAACTTAGGAGACCACCACAAACCCACACAATCATGCATTTCATAACTTGTAGACATGTTGCCCAAAAGGGCACTTTTTTTAAACTTGATTACATAAACTTGATATCCTTTCAAAATCATTTTCATTTTTCATTTCATAATTCAAACCACAATTCATATACAAAACATGTAGCACATTCTCAAAGCATTCAAGAAGCAATAAATGCAACATTTATGATGCAATTGAAATAATTAAACTTTCTTAATTCAAAGAATATATTAGTGGCTTATTTACTCTATTATAAACATGTACCCACCTTGATTTCCTTACTTAAAGACTTTTCTCAAAAATGACCCTCCTCTTGCTCCTTTTGCCTTCCTTGATTTCCTTAACAACGACAAAATTCCTAATTCAATAGGAATATCAATTGAAAAATCCCATAATGCAAAATCACTAAAATTGATTCTAGAATACTTAAACCCAAGCATTTTATAAATTCCATGAACTAAAATTCTTCCAAAAATTTAAAAGATTCAAAATGATCTTACCTTAATTCTTCATCAAATGAAGAGTTTTTTGGCTCTAATGAAAGCTCTTCTCCACCTTTAGCTTTTTCTTTTTTTGAAAAACCTCAAAATCTCTCTTAAAAGTTAAGAAAAATCAAAACCTAGCTTATTTTCTATTCGTTTCTCTCTTCTCCACCGAAACTCTCTTCTCCTCTCTTTGTTTTTGTATTTCTCTTCTTTCTCTCCCTCAAATCACGTTTTTCCCCTCTTAAAAGAACAAGACAACATTTCTTCTTCTATTTCTACCCTTAATGAGTGTGCAAAGTCCATTTTTCCCTTCCTTATATGCTTATGGTCTTTCATCCTTAAGTAATCTTCCAAAACCTTGAATAATCTTACTATCTTAACACTGTAATTCCATTAACCCATGTAACAAATCCTACTAACTTTGACATAATTAAGTAACTCCAAAATAATTAATCTATCAAAACCTCAAAAATTATTTAAATCATGCTTAACTTCAATGAAAAAAATTTGGGGGGCCAATAATTTCTCCCCTCTCTTAAAAGAATTTCGTCCTCGAAATTCTTATCTGACTGATCAAGAGGCAGGGGTATGTCTCCTCGTATTAGTAATAATGTCACATCAAATTCAAGAATCCAATCACATAGTTGGATACTTTACATCAAACATAATGCATACACTCTCAGTAGCATACTCTACATTTTATGCTTGTGTCTTTGTCAGAAATAAGACTCTAATACTCACTTTTGAATCATTACGTATTCATTTTTGATTTGTTATTTCATTGATTATTCTTAATATAAACTATCTAATCTTCTTAACATAATTCAATGAAATCCTTTTTCTAAAGAAAATTTCTTACTACTATCATCTATACTGTTCATGCAATCTTTATCAATCAACTGTTATCATCATTGCATTATCTGCGATTCTTAATATTTCAAGAAGACCAATTTCTATCGCAATGAAGTAGTAGAGAAGTTTATTTTTCATGTTGTATCTTTCTTTCTATGGCACTAATATGCTCATCATCTGGTCTATATTTTCATCTTTATATTTTAAAGAAAAATACGTCTTAATACGCGACTCATGTGTCAGACTGTATATTAGACAATATTCACTTAAAAATCTCTAATGAACACAAACTTTTATGTATCATAGTTTGTTTATTAAAGAATCACATCGCCACTCTCTGGACGTGTTTTGTGATGGCTGCGATGACATTGATTTTAATTTAAAAACTATGTTATTTGTGGGTGTTATTTATTTGTTTGACGTCAATTGCTGGCCAGTGGTCGGCTAACAAATTATGTGGTCTACTTCTGTTTGTATCGGCTTTAACTATCATTTTGAAGACGTTACTTGAGTTCAGCTTCAAACAATCAATCAAATAGCAATATTTATTGCTTAAATCAAATATTTAAAACATTCTCCACTAAAATATTCTGTCACTCTCTCCCATCATTTCAGACTATCTTCTCCTCAATCTCGATCTTGCTTAGGTAATCTTTTGTCTATGGCGGCCCTTGCAGTAAGTGTATCTTCTGTGTGAATTCATATGTTATGGAAATTTACAAACTTATCTTTCTGTTGTTGAACTTTTTGTCATCTTTTATTTTTCTATGGATTCTAAAATCATGATACATTGGTTCTAGTTTTTTCATTTGTTGTCAGCCTTTATTGGACTTTTTTTGCCCTTTTTTCAGTGGACTATTTGCTTGCAAAAGATTTATTATCTTATTTAGCATAATGTCATTACATTTTCTGTGATGTTTTTGCTTATGTATGCATTTTCTGCTCTCCCACTGGTTGATGGGAGAGTTTGGAGATATTATGTACAGGTACTAATCTTAAGAAATTCTGCTTATTCATCTTCCTGTGTCTTACCCTTTAAGTGCTGTGGATGTTGAATGTATGAGGAGCCTAGGCATCAGTGAGGTGAAGCAAAGGAAATGGCTGATGTCAATGATGATGTTTGTCCCAAATCAGGTATTTGCTACATATGCCACTCTTCTGTGTTATATTTTTAAAGTGATTGTTATCCTGGTTAAGCTGGTACTGGTCTTGGATTATGAGCTTCTAGCTTGTCCTGCGAATGTGGAAGGTTGACGAAAAATGATTACATTGCAAAGCATTCGTGGAATGAGAAGTAGGATGTTGAAGGGGAAAAGAAAATGAGGATAAACTAACACATCACTGTAGGTTTCCCAACAAAGATGCATTTAGTTCTTGGAAGATGTTTAAAAATTCTTAGAAGATTCAGCATTGTTAATTAGCCATGTGAGAAACCATTCAACTCAAAAACTTGAGCTGTTGGGTGAGGCTCATAAGTGAATAAGCCATTTATAGCAAATAAATCAATTATAGATTTGCATAAAATAATTAGTAGAACTGTGATGTTCAATAGAAAGATCGACAAATCAAGATTCTTATACTTGATCTATCTTTTCCCTTTTCTTAATGTGATAAAAAGGAAAAGTTAAGAATGTAGCGGTGATTACATGTTTCACCAAGCCTTATTTATGAACTAATCATGCTTGGACAACATCAATTTGCATGAATTGGCGTGAAAGCATGATATGAATTGAGAATGTCTGTTTGAAGATTTTTAGAAGTGATGATTCTTCTCTTATGTAGAATGGGGTTTTGGCTAAAACCATTCCAATATGAAAGAGCAATTTTGACAAGAAATTTGAAGGTGTTGAGGAATGCCCCATATGCTACAGTGTCATCCATACTTCAAACCATAGCCTTCCTCGTCTTGCCTGCAGGACACGCGAGCACAAGTTTCATTCTGCCTGCCTATACAAGTGGTTCTCAACCTCTCACAAATCATCATGCCCGTTATGCCAACCTCCATTCTGATACACTTCAATGATCAACATGGTCCATCCTGAAGCCTTAAAGTCACAGCAGCAACT
>JAOQMR010000007.1:14305026-14321099 GCA_027563865.1 Erythroxylum pelleterianum
ATTAATCAATTTCATCTGAATTAATACTAACTCAATTTACTTAATTTAATCTAATCATGCTTAACTTAAAAAAAAATCGGGGCTAACAGCAGCACCCTCTCGTTTGAGGGGGAATGTTAGCGCATAGGAAAAAATTATGTTATTATTCTTTATTCAGTACAAAACACGTGTATGGCTAATAATTCTGCTTCTTCTCTCTCATGTAACAAACTCTGCTATAAATGATTAATCTGACGCACACCCATGGAGTGCTTAATCTTTTATACAATACATAGTGTTATGACTGGAAATGGGCTCAGCAGTGGAGTGCAGGCTGACTCACAGCAGGCATTGGGTCGAGGTTTGAGGAAGAAAAGGCCTTCTGGAAGATTTGCTGATTCAGTCATGTATGCCACGTCACTGGAGGCTAGCCAATCATTGGATGTTAATAAGAATGGCAGAGAGAATTAAAAGGGGGAGTCCGTACAGGAGTAACAGTTAGTTATTAATATTGTTATGCAAAGTGTCCTCTCTCTCATCTTTTTCTCTCTTGTTTCTCATCTCCTTCTGCTATTTGCTTTGTGTTTCCCTTGAATCTTATAATTCCTGGAGAAATATCAATACTATCCTCTGAGTTTACCTATTTCGCTCTGTTTGGAGTCACTGCATTTATTATTACTTACACATAGCCTTTTCTTCTTTTTTTTGACTAGCAACTGAGGTTCTACTCTTGTTCTTGTCTTTAATAACAGATCCTCCTTACAGTACAAGTGTTTACATTAGCAGCTACCACAAAAGTTAGAACTTTTTTTTAATACAAGGGAAAAACACGCTAAACAAAAACGCCTAGCTAGTGCTGGAAACGCGAGGCAGCTCAATGCGATGGTCACACTGCATGTAGGCCCAAACAACAGTCGGGGACTCCAAGAGGAAATGAACGCCAGGACCAGCAAAGGCTGCCAAGGACGCTAGACAATCGGCACTCTGGTTGCCTTCGCGAGGCACATGCTGAATCTGCACCTCCCAATGCTGCCTGAGGAGACTCCGGAGACCTATCACCAAAACAAACTGATCAGGACCAGGGTAGACAGACGTAGAGAGAATATTGATTACCTCGAGGGAGTCGACTTCAAGGATGAGGTGACGATAACTGAGGTCCCAAGGCAGATGGAGACCGGAATGGACTCCCCAAAGCTCTGCCTTAAGAGGGGAACAAGGGCCGAGCCGATGAAGAAACCCACCTCGCCACTGTCCCTAGCTGTCACGAAACAACCCCCCGGTAGTAGCATAGTGGGAACCATGCTTAACTGCTCCGTCCTTATTAAGCTTTACCCAGCCCTCCGGTGGCCTGGACCACCCTAGCGATGCGCTCGCCTGGACCCCTGGGCCTCGAAAAACACTCCTCTCCACTGCTTGCGCTCGGTGATGACCCGCGCCTGGCCACTGAAAGTCCTCCTAAAAAATGCAACGATTCCGCCATTTCCATAATAACCAACAGGCGACGTCAAAAACAATAGCCCATGGTGACTGGGGAGCCGAAATGTGGTTTGTAAGATTGGCAGTCACCCACAACTCTAGATTAGACTGGAAAAAATCGGAGCCAACCACCTCTAGAGGAAAGTGCCCCCAGAAGGTAGTGACCTGCGGACAATCACGAAAGGCATGAAGAATGGTCTCCTCCTGATGGAAAAAAGGGCACTGGCTGTCCAGCGTAAGATGACAAACCACACTCTGGTGATTGGTCATAAGCTTTTGCTTGAACAGCAACCAATGGAAAGTACGAATCCTTTGGGGCCCAGCCCACTTCCAGATGAACTCCTACCAACGCCCATCTCCAGACGAATGGGGGTTCATAAGGAGATCATAGGCTGACGCCGTCGTAAATTTCCCGTTGGCAGTCAGCCCCCACCGGAGAGAATCCTCGTCATGCAGGGGGAAGCTAGATTGGGACGCAACGAGATCTAGACAAACCCCGGAGGGGAGATATTGCTGGAACATCTGCCAATGCCAACTGCCTGTGGCTATTGTATACTCTACCACGGTGGCATAGAGCATATGGGTGGGGAGAGGGGAGCTGACAATATTGACTAACGGACCCCAGTCGAACAGCCAGTTGTCCAGCCAAAATAAGATGAATCTCCCATTACCCAAAGTCTACCGCAGACCTTGGCGAAGTACGGACCAGGTAGCAGCGATACCGCGCCAAGTGGCAGAAGCCCCTGGTCGATTGATGGTGAGGGGAATGTGGTCCTTTGGCAAATGATACTTAGCTCTTAACAACCTGACCCAAAGGGTGTTCGGTTGAGTAAGTAGAGTTCAGCCCAGCTTAGCCAAAAGGGCGTCATTGGACAGGCGGACGCGCTTGATGCCAAGACCCCCTTCGTGTTTAGGCCGACAAACCTCGTCCCACTTTACCAGGTGCATGGTACGATGCTCTACCGAAGTCCCCCAAATAAAATGGTGCATGATTCTTTCTAGGTCATCACAGAGACGCCTCGGGAGCCTCACAGTTTGCATAGAATAAAGGGGAAGAGCCGCAAGGACCGATTGGGCGAGCGTAACACGTCCAACTAGAGAAAGAGACTTGGCCTTCCAACCTGCAAGTTTCCTCTTTGCTGTATCCACGAGATGTTGGTATGTACTCCGCGTGGTACGCTCATGAAGCAGGGGAACACCCAAGTACCGCCCGAGATTCCTAGTACTAGGAATTCGTAAAAGCTGGCTAATCCTGCGGGCGGTAAGAGGAGGAACATTCTGGGAGAAAAAAACCCTGGTTTTGGCTACGTTAACTTTATGCCTAGAAGCTGTGGAAAATACCTCTAGAGTGTGGTTACTAAGATGGGCCTGAGTGTGTAGCTTCGGCAAAAAGGATCAGATCATTAGCAAAGAACAAATAAGAAATGGGAGGGTCGTCGGCATTCAAACGAATCGGCTTCCAAGAACCTTGCGCCACTGCGTGGGATATGCTATGACCCAGACATTCCATGCACTGAACAAAAAGGTATGGGGAAAGCGGGTCACCCTGACGAATACCACGGGAGGGTTGGAAGGGGGATGTCCAGGTTCCTTGCCAAGCTACCTGCATAGTAACTGTAGACACACATTGCATGATAATCTTGATAAGCCCTGCTGGGATACCAATCTCCTGCAAGGTACTGTAGATAAAATCCCAACGGAGGCGGTCACAGGCTTTTTCAAGGTCCACCTTGATTGCTAATAAACCAGTCTTCCCTTTTTTCTTGCGCATGGAGTGGATGATTTCCTGGGCTATAATAATATTATTCGTGATATGCCTGCCAGGAATAAAGCTACATTGAGTCTCGGCCATAAGGGTCGACATTAGAGGCTTTAACCGATTAACCACAAGTTTGGAAAGACTTTATATAGGACATTGCAGAGACTAATGGGGCGGAAATGGGCCATGGTAAAAGGGGAAGGGATTTTGGGGATCAGGACCAGAATAGTATGGTTGAGCTCTGCTTCCCAACGACCCTGAAAGATCTGTTTAAGGAAGTGGACCACTGAAGGGCCAACCGTGTCCCACTGACGTTGGAAAAATAGAGCATTGAAACCATCAGCACCTGGGGCTTTATGCAGAGGTATATCGAAGACAACAGTCTTAACTTCAAAATCATGAAGGGGCAAAATAAGCTCCTGGAGCCTAGTGGCGGAAAGGAAAGGAAAAGCATCGGTGACAGGAAAACTGGGGGGGTCCTCCGCGTCAGCGGTATACAACTGGACAAAGTAAGAGCGGGCAAGGTGTCCGAGAAGGTCAGGGTCAGTAATGGGGGGCCTAGTAGAATCCAGGAGCCTCTCGACCCTTAACTTCTTACGCCGAGATAACGTGCGAGTATGATAGTAGCTAGTGTTACGGTCTCCCTGCAAAATCCAGTTGCAGCGAGATTTCTGATGCCAATATAACTCCTCCTCACACAGAACCTGGCGCAAATCGGCGCTAAGTTTGTCCTCAAGGGCCAGGAGGGAGTCTAAATTTGTGTCCGTCGTGTGGTGCTGAATGCCCGCAAGGTGCGCCATCAGTCTCCGTTTTTTATGAAAGATGCTACCAAAATCAACTTTATTCCAAAGGGTAAACTGGTGGGAGAAAGAGGCGAGGGCTTGACTCATCATCTCGATAGGTGGCCTCCAAAGGGTGGCAACCACCGCTTCAAACTCAGGATGAGTGAGCCAAGCATTCTGGAAACAAAAAGGCAGAGCGCACTGGGGTCGAGGCGACGGAGGCCGAAGCTGAATCAACAAAGGCCGATGATCCGAACCTAGGAAAGGGAGATGATGGTTCGTCGTGTAAGGAAACTCATAAACCCACGCGGAGGATCCAAAAACACGATCGAGACGGGCTTGAACCGTACCACGATGCCATATATAGCGCGAACCGATGTAGCCCAGATCATGGAGACCACAGTCATTGACCCAGTCCTGAAAAGGCTTATTAACGACTCTAGTGGAGCGGGAACCACCACGCTTATCCAATTGGGACAGCTTAGCGTTGAAATCGCCGCCAATGAGCCAAGGCCGACGAGTAGTACTGCTGACCCAATGGAGAGCGGGGCAAAGGACAGACTGAGAAATCCTCTGAGGGCTGGCGTAGACTGCAGTGAACTCGTATGAGCCCGGCCCAAAATTAATAGTGGTATGGATGAATTGACGGGTGGCGATGCTGATGGATAGGTCTACTTCCTGTTTCCAGAGAAGCCAGATCCCACCCGAGAACCCAGCGGCTTCGACCCGAAAGGAACGGTCAAAACCCAGGGAATTAATGACAGAAGTAGCTCGAGGACCACTAATACGCGTCTCTAGCAAGACTAGGATACTTGGCTTATACATATGGATCAGGTTACACAGAATGGGAAGGAAACTGGAACCCCCAGCCCCTTGGCAATTCCAAATAACTAGAGACATAAATCTAAAAACCAAAAAACACTAAGCTACGATAGAGGGGAAACGATACCTCCTAACGTAGCAGACGACGGACCCTCATCCGATGCTGTCCCGTCACAGCGACTGCAACCTGCAATTGCATCTGATCCACTACTCCGCTCGGACCGATATCTGGAGGGACCAGACCAGGAACGAGAGGGCCTTCCAGGTTTGTGAGGACATCCTGATCCTCAACGCCCTCCATGGGAAACGGATTAACCGCAGGAACTGCTTGGCGGTCCGCTAAAATGTGATTATCGCACACCATCTCTGTATGGGAAGAAATAGCGATGGCCATGTGACTGTGTTGTGCAGTAGGTTGGAGGGGGTGTGGGGCCATAGGAGGCCCGCAAGGCGCAACTTCGACCTGTCGGCCTTCGGACTTCGCACTACTGGGGGGCGTGCTGAGACGGGCTGAGGGGATTTTCGGGGGCCTGTTGATTTAAAAACAAAGTTGGACGCAACCTTTTTTCCTCTGGACCCACTAGCTTTAGGTGGATTCAAGTGTCCAAAAGTACTAGCAGCAGGCGACCCCGTAGTCAAGCCCGAAGCCTGTCCCTCCTGAATTTCCTGGCAAGCCAAAGCATGAAAAGGAGAGCCGCCCTGAGTAACACTCGTCCTGTCTCGTCCATTAACTTCTCCTCGGGGTGGTGCAGTACGGGAGCCTTTTCAAGTGACTTGCGTCCATTCACCATAGCCGTTGGAGGAGGGAGCCGTTACCTGCACGCCTGGATACTCTGGCCCCTGAGTTAGTAGTCGGGGGAGATCGAGCGACCTGGGGACAGGTAGCCTCCACGTGCCCGATCCGCCCACAGGTAAAGCAAAGCTGTGGGAGACCTTCGTACGCCAGAAGTAAGGTTTCGCCGTCTAACTCGACGTTGTGGCTCAACGGGGACGCAAGATCGACGTCCACCGTCAGTCTCGTATACTTGCCCCGGGACTTCAGCAGTGTCGCCACATCAATACGGACAGTGGCACCCACCAAATCGCCAATTGCAGTCAGTATTTTTGGATGATAACGAGTGAGGGGTAGGTTGAGGACACGAACCCAGACCACCGCTCGGGTCACCACGCCATGGGAGGGCCAGAAGCTTGGCTGCCAAGGAGTGACCGACAGAACGTGACCAAAGATCACCCAAGGCCCCAGTGTCAAGGCTACCAAATAGTCCTCCTCCTCTTTGAACCGAACAAGGAAGTAGTCGAAATCCAAATCAACAATCTGTATCGCGCCGCGCGGGTGCCAGAGGGACACCAATCGCTTGCGCAGCAGTTGAAATCCGATCCACCGTCCAAACAGTTTAACCACCACAGCATGATTCCACTGCGCATCCAACTTAGTTTTGAAAGCATCTGACAGGGTGATGACGCCCCCTAGTCCGCATGAACGGTGATATCGTCGTCGTCTGTGGCGATAACTTCATCTTCTGGCCAGTCAGGAAGAGAACTCGCATGATCGACATTACCTTTCACTGCAGAACAGTACGACAGTGGTGATGGGAGAGCGGGCTCGTCCTCACAGTCACTGGTGCGTACCTGCTTATAGAGCTGACCCTCCCGAGAAGAGGCCTCCATAAAGGCGGCTAAGCGATGTCCGGAGCAGGATACCCAGGAACAAAAAACCAGTGCCTAAGGAAGCCAAAGCACGAAAGTCCGTTGAGCTGAATAGTAGAAACCGAGAGTTCGTCACCTTTTCGCTTACTTGAAATACAATTACCGGCCTCGTCCACGTCCCCTTCTATGACCTCGACCCCGACCCACAGGTCTCCCGGCAGTTGGCTTCTTAGGTTTAAGTTTAGGTGTTTCTTCAACCAGCAATGTCTCTAGATTCAAACTGTCAGGAAGGATATAGTACCGGATATTGTTACCCCTCACACTGAGATGATCCAATGTCACTGGATTTTTTCTTTTCAATGTTAGTTTCACCATCTTCAGATGAGTATTCATACTGATGTTTACACCTGTGATGGGGCCGTGGACGACGGTGTCGTTCTTTAGCTCAATAGAAATGGCCTCGTTGTTCAACTTCATCAAAAAACTAACAAGCTTCATCGTGCAGTTGGCTGAAGAACAGGAAATACGGGGAGGAATGTTTTGAGTCCTTCAGCCTTTTCTTTCTCATATACATCTCTTTACAAACTATGTCTGACACCGACGTCAAGAGGGTCATCACTAGTATACAGAACATGCTCGGACGCCTTCCTTCGACACTACCCGAGCGAATGTTACCAAGAGTGCCTAATGATCTGCGAAGAGTTAAGAAAGAAGCCTATGAACCTTGTATAATTTCAATCGGTCCATACCACCGAGGGAAAGATCGTTTAGCTGCCATGGAAGAGCTCAAGTTTAGTTATCTCAAACTTCTTCTTCAACGAAGAGACGAGAAGAGCCTTGAAAATTATGTTGAGGCTCTCAGCACATTAAACGAAAGAGCTAAGCATTGTTACGAGGAACGATTTTTAGAAGAAAGAGAGTCTGGCGAATTATTGGAAACAATGCTGGTTGACAGGTGCTTTATTGTGGAGCTGTTTCGTAAGGGTGCAGCCATAGAAAACGCGAGCACTGTAGATGACGACCCCATTTTCGGATCAGAAATGACATTATATACACTGCAGCATGACCTACTTTTACTTGAGAATCAGCTTCCGTTCTTCATATTAGAAGAGTTGTTTCTTATGACTTCATTACCAACCGAAGAAAACAACCTTGTGGACATGATTTTCGGGTTCTTCACCATACTTCCAGGCTGGGGCTGCAAACGCAGTGAAGAATATAATTTCCCAAAAGTTCCAGACCGTCATTTGTTAGGGTTAGTACATGACAATTGACTTCCTTCTCCGCAAGGAGTGAAGGCTCACCTGGAAAATAAAAAAACCAATCGTGCAAGAACCGATGATGCAAAAGGTCAAATACGAAGTGCCACAGACCTCCATGTAGCAGGAATCAAGTTGTCCACCAATTGCTGGTTAATATGTAAAAAAGAAGCAAGCAAAGAAGATTATCCAGAAACTTACATACGATGTGCCACAGAGCTCCATCAAGCAGGAATCAAGCTCAAAAGGGCAGAGGCAGAGGGATGCAGTATATTCAATATAAAATTTGCAAAGGGGGTCTTGGAAATTCCGAAGTTGAGAATTGAGGACAGAACAGAGTCTCTGCTAAGAAACCTAATTGCCTATGAGCTATTATGGCAAGATGATTTATCTCATGTCCTTGCCTATGCCAAGTTCATGGATTGCCTCATAAACTCTAACAAGGATGTGGAATTGCTTTGCCGCAGTGGAATTATCAATAATTGGTTGGGAGATGATGAAGTGATAGCAAGCACGTTCAATAGACTTCTTGACAATGCCACGTTCCGTGCAAGATCATTCTACTCAGAAATATATACAGAGGTGAACAAGCACTGTGGTAGCAAATGGAATTTATGGAAGGCAAGTCTGAGATGTGACTACTTCAGCAGTCCGTGGGCATTCATATCATTTTTAGCTACCGTCGTCTTGTTGTTCCTCACTGCTATGCAAACCGTGTATGCAGCCCTTTCCTATTATCATTCGCGATGATCCAGTCCGAATTCTCTTTTCTCATTCGGTTATGGACAAACTAGATTCTATAAACCAAGTTGTTTGTGTGCTACTAGCTAGTGTGATCGAAGCTTGGTTTGTATCTTAGTCATTGTCTAATTTCAAATGAATGCCGAAGTTCTCCAATAGATGTAATCATATACGGCTGGGAGGCAGTTCCAAATAGGTTTTTGCTTGTGATCCAAAACTTACTATTGGCAATGTGATATTCACGTGGAATGATAGGGAATGAGCTTTCTTAAAGCATATTATATACCATGACATACCCTACAAGATTAATATTAAAGAAAGACTAATAATAACTTGTTAGTAATAAATAAGACTTACAAAAATTAAATAGATAGATGTTTATAAAATAGAGTAATAACAAAGTAACCCACAAAAATTAAATAAATAGATACTTATAGAATAGGTAGAAACAATGAAACAAGTGATCTGAACCTCCGTAATAATATAGCTCTATTGATGATAATAGTCACAGGTGTGAGTAGGATGTTAGAAAAACAGCAACCAAATGAAGGCTGAGATCGGCGAAAAAAAAACTTAGACCGTTGGATCATTAGTCTCTAAAAAATTTTTGGAAATTAATTAACTAAGTAAAATAGTATTAATTAGTCAATTAATTGATTATTTAAATAATTAATTATTAATTTTAGGTCTTAATTTCCCGCTCACAAAGCAAAAAAACAATTACTAATTAGTTGATTAATTATAACATAATAAATTGATTATTTAATTACAACGTATATAACACACATTAAAATTCACAATTCACAACCTGATTAATTAATTATATTTTAATAAATTAATAATATTTTTATAAGTGTTAAATATATAATAATTCATTAATCAATTAATTATGTTATGATTAATGAACTATTTAATAATATTTTAAATAATTAATTAATTATTTAATAAAAATGTTAAACACATTATATAGGCGTTAATTAAAAAAAGCAAAATATTGTGAATTAAGAAGTCACATGGGAGTCGCGTGGTTCCCCAAAGTAGGAATACTTCCCAGAATGGTTAGATAAAATTCTTTGTTTGACGTAGAGTTTGAGTAATTATATAAATAAAATATGTAACTTGTAAATATAAATAATAATTTCGTATATAATAATTAACAATTAATTAATACATCAGTTCATTAATTATATATTAATTATAACCGAATAAACAATTTATTCAACAATTAATTAATTATATATTAATCATTATTAATTATAACCGAATAAAGTGTCAATTATATATTTTTTCAATAATATAACTTCCTCGGGGTTTTCTCTTGTTTTTTAGGGTTTTTTGCTTGTAAGGGTTTTCCTATTGTTCCATTACCGTTCGTTCCGATGGCCGCTGATGTTGGTGATGCTATCTCCGGTTTGTCTCTTACAGACGGGGAAGACGAGGATTGGGTGGTTGCGGCAGCGGAGGGTGAGAATGAATGGCGTTATGATTTATGCTTGGTCGGCACGCTTTTAACTGCATCTCGAATCAATTTTCTGGCGCTCCGCGATCTCTTTGCTAATCTATGGTAGCCTCAGGCTGGTATTGCTGTCACTGATTTGGGTGCACGACGGTACCTATTCCGTTTTTTTCATAAGGTGGACATTGATAACGTTTTGAAACGGTGCCCATGGGATTTCAACTGTCATTTGCTTGTGCTACACCGGCTAAGAAAGGGTGACTTGCCGCTGGAAGTTCCGTTAGTTTATGCGGAGTTTTGGGTACAAGTTCATGGTCTCCAGTCCGGCTTAATGAGCGAGCCACTTGCTAGACAGTTTGGTCATTTCATTGGTGAGTTTGTCAAGTATGATACGTCACTTTTGGGGAAGAGCTATTGTCCGTATATGCATATACGTGTGCGTCTGGATGTTCAAGTTCCTCTTAAACGTCGTAAGAAAATAACAATATCTACCACTTGTTCCTTCTATGCACGTTTCCAGTATGAGAAATTGCCTCTATTATGTTTTATCTGTGGTTTGCTTGGTCATGGGGAAAGCTTTTTCCCCGAGCGTCTTCGTAACCCGGATATTCAAGCATCGTTTGGGTGGGATAGTTCGATTCGTGCAGTCACTGGTAGACAACGGCCACCTTTGAGTCGTTAGTTGTGTCACGATGATGGTACTCCACTGCCTGGCAGTGTTCTTTCAATACCAGGTGTGTCTTCGGGTATGGGACCTGACATGGATGTTGGAAACGACGAGGAACGGCCATTGAGTAATGCGGATGGTTTGAAAAGGCGAAGGACTGTTAATGTATCGGCTACTGACGTTTCTAATGTTGATTCGATTGGTGCCTCTGGACATGGTGTCCAAACTTCTTCTTTATTGGCGGGTGCTAAGGAGCGACCCGACCAGTCGCCATGAAAATTATGAGCTAGAACTGTCAGGGACTCGGCAACCCAAAGACAGTTCAAGCACTTGACGATTTGGTGCGTCAATATAGGTCGGATATTGTTTTTCTTATTGAAACTTTGGTTGATAGTGACTATATTGAGCAGTTGCGTGTAAAGTTACGGTTTGATGTTGGTTATGGTGTTAATCGAGTTGGAAGAAGTGGTGGTTTGGCTGTTTTCTGTCGAGCTTCTCATACCATTGAGGTGTTACGGCCTTCGCAGAATTCGATTGATGTACAGATTATTATGGCGGATGGTTTTGAGTGGTTTCTAACATGTTTCTATGGCTTCCCTGAGCGGTATCGATGGTTTGATTTGTGGAATATGCTTCGTAATTTGAATCAAGGTGCTCATGTTCCGTGGCTTGTTATTGGTGATTTTAATGACTTAGCGTCTACGTCAAAAAAGATTGGTGGTGTCGATCATCCAAATTATTTGTTTGAGGGGTTTCGACAAGCTTTGCAGGATTGTAATTTGCAAGATGTCAAGTGGATGGGTCATTCGTACACTTGGGAGCGGAGTAGAGGCACTCCTTCTTGGGTTCGTGAGAAACTAGATCGCGCTGTTGCTAATTCGGCATGGTTTGAACACTTTAACAATGCTGTAATTAAAGCTGGTGTGGCACCGGTATCGGATCATTCGCCTATCCTATTATCTACTGATGCTGCTGTGCTCTTATGGAATAAATGTCAGTTTCGGTTTGAGAACAAATGGTTGAGGCAGGCTAAGTTGTTTGCAGTAGTGGAGGCTGCACGGGAACATCCGGGTGATATTATGGATAAGAAAGCATTTTTGTGTAGCGTATTAGAGCAGTGGGGACGTGATTATGACCGTGCTCTCGTTATGGAGAAGAGAAGATTAAAACACCGATTGGAAAATATACGGTCTATTAATAGCAATGCCTACAATACCGTGCGAGCCGAATTGGCTCAATTATTAGACTTTGAGTGCCTCAAATGGAAGCAACGGGCAAAAGAGTTTTGGTTGGCTGAGGGTGACATGAACTCAAAATTTTTTCATCTTTCGGCTTCTACTAGAAAGCGTCGTAATACAATTTACGAGCTTGATGATGGTAGTGGCATCATGGTGCGTTCGAAGGAGGGTCTCCAGACAATAATAAGAGACTATTTTGAGCAGCTTTACACAGCTGATGTAACCGATTATACCGCAGTTACTAGCTTGCTCAACAGTCGTGTTTCTGTGGCTGACAATGCAGTGCTACTTTTGCCGTTTACTGAGCCGGAATTTTGCAAAGCAGTGTTTTCTATGCACCCGGATAAGGCACCAGGACCTGATGGGCTTAATCCAGCGTTTTTTCAAAAATTTTGGCCTTTAATAGGCTCCGATGTTGTAGCTGCTGGTAATCACTGGTTGGCGGATGGTCACTTTGCTCCGAATTTAACCGATACTGTCATTGTTCTTGTGCCAAAGGTGGATCATCCTACATTGGTAAAGGACTTACGGCCTATCTCTTTGTGTAATGTCTTGTATAAAATTGTTGTTAAGATCCTTGCGAATAGGTTACAGAGACTGTTACCTCGTATTGTTTCTGAATCCCAATCGGCTTTTATTAAAGGTCGCCTCGTTACAGATAATATCTTGGTGGCTTTTGAAATAATTCATTATATGAAACATAGGACTGGTCGTGCAGGCGGAGATATAGCTCTCAAAATTGATATTAGCAAGGCTTACGATCGGATTGATTGGGGTTATCTTGAGAGTGTTATGTTTGCTTTGGGTTTCGATTTAAGGTGGATTTCATTAGCTATGATGTGTGTCCGCAATGTTAGCTACTCCGTTACTGTTAATGGCGATGAGGTGGGGCCGATTGTATCCTCGAGGGGTCTATGGCAGGGCGATCCTTTGTCCCAGTATTTATATGTTTTGTGCGCGAAGGGGTTGTCAGCCTTATTGACTGATGCTGAGCGTCGACGTGTTATCACAGGGGTCTCTATTTGTCGGCATAGTCCTTCAGTTTCTCACTTGCTGTTCTTCGACGATTCCTTTCTTTTTTTCAAGGCCACTGAGCAGCAGTGTCATGTAATCCGCGACATACTTCATACTTATGAGCGAGCTTCGGACTCAGCTGTAAATCTGCGAAAATCTGGTATTTTCTATAGCTCCAATGTGTTCGAGGTTCAGAAGGTAATTCTTTCGAATATTCTTGATGTTCATACACCTCTTGATCATAGTCGGTATTTAGGATTGCCGTCCTTGGTTGGTAGCACTAAAAAGTCTATATTTGCTTTTCTACGTGATAAACTATGGCAGCATATTCAGAATTGGCGAAATAAGTGTTTATCTCGTGCAGGAAAGGAAATTTTAATAAAAGCGGTTGCTCAAGCTATCCCTGCTTATTGCATGAGTGTTTTCCTTTTACCCGTTTCAGTCTGTGATGAGCTGCAGCGGATGATGAACTATTTTTGGTGGGGTACAAAAGCCAATGGTTCTAATAAGGTCCATTGGTTACGTTGGGATAGAATGTGTGAGAAGAAGCAGGATGGTGGACTTGGGTTTCGTAATTTGAGGTGTTTTAACCTCGCTATGCTTGCGAAGCAAGGATGGAGATTGATGCAGTCTTCGCATACACTCCTTTATCGTCTTTTCTGAGCTAAATATTTTCCCAATGGGAACTTCCTGAGTGCCAAGTTGGGATATAATCCAAGCTTTACATGGAGAGGTATTTTTCAGGCAAGGACCATTCTTGAGGCTGGTATTCGGTGGAGGGTTGGTAATGGGAAAAATGTCAAAGTTTGGTGTGACGCTTGGCTCCCACGAGATCATCGTTTCAAGGTTGAATGTGCTTCGGATTCGATTGCTTCAGATTTGCGTGTGGCGGATTTAATAGATCATGCCTCTCAGCAGTGGGATGTTGATAATATACATGCTCTTTTATCCTCTGATGACGCATGTGTAGTTTTATCGATTCCCCTTGCTTCTTCGGCTATTGATAAGGTGATTTGACATTTTGATAAAAGGGGGGTGTATACTGTGAAATCAGGTTATTATTTAGCATCTTATTTGAATCGAACACCTGAAATTCATAATGAGGTTGACTGGAAGCTTGTCTGGAATTTGCGTGTACCACCGAAAGTACGAGAATTTGCTTGGCGTGCATTGCGAAATCTTTTGCCGACTAAGTATACATTACATCAGAGGGGTATGAATGTTGCTCCTTTGTGTAACTGTTCTACTTCCAATGAGGATCTTGACCATGTTCTTTTACAGTGCCATACGGCATTAGATTTATGGCAGTTTTGGGGACGTGCAGGTACTGCAGTTGCCTTGTCGTTTCAGGATTGTTTTATCGAGCTTTGCCAAGCGGCTGATAGGTCCATCGTCGAGGAGTTTGTCATGTTGTGTTGGCGTTTATGGTGGGCTCGGAATGAAGTTGTTTGGAGTGGACGGAGTGTCCCGGCTGGTGTAATTTTGCAGCACGCTTTGGAGTTCTGGCAAGAGTGGATTGAGGCGCAACAACGTCGGACAGTGCAACTTCCTTTGTCCTCTGTCTCGACTGCTACAGCTAGTTCGGACACAGTTATTGGATGGCGATGTTACTCTGATGCAGCAATTTTTGAAGCTGCTAAGCAAGTGGGTACGGGAGCTGTGACGTGTGCAGATGATGGTGGTTTTATACATGCTTTCACAACGTCCCGACCGGGTTATTTCTCTCCTCAAGTTGCTGAGGCTTTAGCATTGAGAGTGGCGTTGGAGCAAGTTTCGGTTCGATGCAGTGGCCGTGGGACTGTGTTTGTCGATGCACAAAATGTGGTAACATCTCTCTATAGTAGTGAACCCGATTGGTCCGAATTTGGTTCGATTATATATGATTTCCAGTTGCTTTTAGCACAACGGCCAGATATTCAGGTTAAATGGCTAAGTCGTCATTCTAATGTCTTAGCTCATCGATTAGCTCGTAATTCCCTTTCGTTTTTTCCTAGTATGTTTACCAACTCTCCTCCGTTATGTATTTCGGATTTTTATTAGTTTAATGGATCCGGTGGTTTTCCCTCAAAAAAAAAATAACCGAATAAACTAAACAGTTAATGATTAATAATTAATTTATAAATAAATTATATCTTAATAAATAAATTAATTTATTATATTTTAGTTATTATTAATTTTTTGACATAGAGTTTGAGTAATTATTTAAAATATGTAACTTGTAAATACTATACTAAATATTAATATATAATGAAAATATATTAATTATTATT
This sequence comes from Erythroxylum pelleterianum, assembly GCA_027563865.1. NCBI lineage: Eukaryota > Viridiplantae > Streptophyta > Magnoliopsida > Malpighiales > Erythroxylaceae > Erythroxylum > Erythroxylum pelleterianum. The sequence goes on from JAOQMR010000007.1 coordinate 14,320,137, forward strand.
AACTATAACTGAATAAACTAAACAGTTAATGATTAATAATTAATTTATAAATAAATTATATTTTAATAAATCAATTAATTTAGTTTAATTATTATTAATTATATGTCATAATTAATAAGTATAATTCACAGAGAAATAACGGCGAAAAAAATAACGTAAGCCTTAGGATCATTTGGACGGAAAAAAAAAAAAGAACGAGCAAAAAAAGAACATAAATCGCAGGATAGAGAAATAACGGTGAAAAAAATACATAAACCGTAGGATCATTTAGACGGTGGGATAATTTAATTTTCTCTTATACGAGAGACTTTTAATTCATATTTATTTTTAACTTCAAAAAATAAATAAATGTGCAAATAATTAATCAACTATTTTACCTTTTATATAATCAGTAAATAAGATTCTTTAATTAAATAAATAAATTTCTTTAATTAATTGCATAATTCTTTAAATTTTAAATATAATTTAATCATTTTTAAATAAAATTCTTTTTAAATTTAAATATAATTTAATCATTTTTATCCAACTAAGTTAAATTAATGGAATAATTAATACATTATTATTATTATTATTATTATTATTATTATTACTACTACCACTACTACTGCTGGTGTTGCTGCTACTATATATTACTACTACCACTAATACTACTACTAATCACGGCGATGTTAATTAAGTACACGTGAGTTAAACGAATAAGTGTTACTGTTGTGTATATGTGAGTTGTGTGGTGTTTAGGAGATGATTAAAAAAATGAATTTGGACTTAAGAGATAGGTGTATGGTGATGTTTAGAGATGAAAGTGAATGAGTAAATGATATTTAGAGAAGAAATGGGAGATCTAATGCAGAAAAATGGAATGGAAGATGCAGTAGAAAAAAAAAGATGTTGGACCAATGGTGGTTGACAAATTTGATTCTACTTATGTTTTGATAATAACAAAATGTATAGAATTGGTTAAGA
>JAOQMR010000007.1:14394045-14409247 GCA_027563865.1 Erythroxylum pelleterianum
ATATATATATATACACCATCTTGTACCTAACTTGCTTACTAGGTAATAACACAAACCTGCAAAGCATGAATAAATTGTTAGTGATAATGTTTATATTCAAACATGTTCCACGTAGGTGGAATCATGACATATACTTTTTAAGTTTTAACTAAAAAATCTACTCGCGTTTTGGTTCAGCAAAAAGTAGGTTATGGAATGTAAAGCGTGGTTCCATACCTACCACCGCTTAATCCTAACCCCCATGCCCACGTGGACTCCTAGCTAACCGTCCATCTAACCTACCCGAAACCTTTCCTTAATATTTTCACGTCTTTCTGCTATGTATATAACGCCAAGAAGCTGCTCCTTCTTACTCTCATATACAAAACCAAATACTAAGCCTCGCTGATTTTCCTGTTCCGCTGCACTTCACTTTTCAACACAAATGGTCACCCTTGAAGAGATCAGAAATGCCCAGAGAGCTCAGGGTCCGGCCACCGTGTTGGCTATTGGCACCGCCACTCCTGCCAACTGTGTGTCTCAGGCTGATTACCCTGATTATTATTTCCGTATTACCAACAGCGAGCACATGACCGACCTTAAAGAGAAATTCAAGCGCATGTGTATGTGTTTTTTTTTTTAATTTTGTTCATCAGGAGTGCCTTTTGTGTTTTCTTGAGTCCTGACTTCCAGCAACGGGTCTCAACCTCAGATAGAGTTTACCGTTCCCAAAATGAGTATATATAGCGCAATTATTATTTTGCAATGAATAAAGTATTAACAGTAACTCAAGTGCGATTCATGGCCCCGTTGGAAACTAATTTCATACAGTTTCTTTTCATTGACAGGCGACAAATCAATGATCAAGAAACGCTACATGCACTTAACTGAAGAAATCCTAAAAGAGAACCCAAATATCTGTGCGTACATGGCCTCTTCTCTCGATGCACGTCAAGACATAGTGGTGGTGGAGGTTCCAAAGTTGGGTAAAGAAGCAGCTTCGAAAGCGATTAAGGAGTGGGGTTTACCAAAATCTAAAATCACTCATCTCATATTTTGCACAACCTCCGGTGTTGACATGCCTGGTGCAGATTATCAACTCACCAAGCAACTAGGTCTTCGCCCATCTGTGAAAAGATTCATGATGTACCAGCAGGGCTGCTTTGCAGGAGGCACGGTGCTTCGGTTAGCCAAAGATTTAGCAGAGAATAACAAGGGTGCCCGCGTTCTTGTCGTGTGCTCTGAGATCACTGCTGTGACTTTCCGCGGACCATCGGACACTCACTTGGATTCCATGGTCGGTCAAGCTCTCTTCGGCGACGGTGCGGCGGCAGTGATCGTCGGCGCAGACCCCGACACCTCCATTGAACGCCCATTGTATCAGCTAGTGTCTGCTGCGCAGACAATCCTCCCAGACTCCGACGGTGCAATTGACGGGCACTTGCGTGAGGTTGGTCTCACCTTCCACTTGTTAAAGGACGTGCCTGGGTTGATCGCGAAAAACATTGAGAAAAGCTTGACCGAAGCTTTCACTCCGATAGGTATCGACGACTGGAACTCCATCTTCTGGATCGCTCACCCTGGTGGTCCCGCCATTCTAGACCAGGTTGAAGCTAAACTGGGGCTCAAAGAAGAGAAATTGAGAGCAACAAGGCATGTTCTTAGTGAATATGGTAACATGTCAAGTGCTTGTGTTCTGTTTATTTTAGATGAAATGAGAAAGAACTCTCTTGAGCTAGGGAAGACAACCACCGGTGAAGGGCTGGACTGGGGTGTCCTGTTCGGGTTCGGGCCAGGTCTAACGGTTGAAACCGTTGTTCTACACAGCGTTCCCACCGGTCACTGAGCCTGCAGTGCCCCCAGGCAAAAGATTGCACATACACAGAAAGCATCTTTGGGAAGCCTCAAGATTAATTAGTATTATTTTTAAATAAATGAGTATGTAATCAAAAGTTAAATTGTAGCTTTATTTGCATGTTGCTGTTGGTTAGGCAGGCTCGTGCTCACGTGGGGGGTTGGTTTGGTTTGGTTTCTTGTTCCCCGTTGGCTTATAAATTTTCATTACTTTGCACCCATCTGTTTGTGTTTGATACCTTGCTTGGGGAAACCAAAATGATTCTTGATCAACTCGGACAAGTTATATCAATCCACTTTGGTTAAAATTGTCATCTTTTGTTTGATGGTGAAAATTATGAAGCTGCATGATACTTGTCCATGTTTTCCCACTACAATAAAGTAGCTAAATTATTGGTTATATTTACTTGTGACATTTCTATTTCCTGTCGTGACATTTTTTTAGAATCGTATGTAGATAAAGACTATTAGTTAAAATTTTTGTAGATAAATCGAATGTTGGCAAGAAAATATTTGAAGTCAAATAGTGTATTGCTACAATTTTTATCTTCGTAGTTATAAAATATTAGCTAGTTTTTTATAATGCAGCCAAATGTTATTAGATATATGTCTTTTATAATTAGCCATTATTTGCGAACGTAACCGAATGTTATTAGCTACATTTTTAATATGATATGCTATTTATTACATTTTTAAAATTTTAATTGCCACGTTTTTTTATTGTGAATTATTTGTTAATTATTATCAAATTAAATCAAACAAAATATTATTAATTTAATAAATCAAAAATTGTATATATAAAGTAAAATTATATAAATGTCATTAAATTATACCGACAAAAAGAATATAACATTAAAATGAGATAATTTGTTCTTGTACAAGGTATAAATGATAACTTGAACAATTCTATTAGCAAGATAATAAACACAAAGATTAGTTTACAAATTATAATATATCATGCTCATATTATAAACAATATTAGAGCATAACCCGAACTACTACTTACTGTTGTCCATGTCCCTAAACCTATAATCATCCAAAAAGAAAGTTAAAATCAACTAAATATATTGTGAGAACATTGATGCAATAATATTTGGTTTTGATTAAAGCAAACAAGATAATCAATCAACATTTGTATTTTTATTAAGAGAGAAAAGTATTGAAATTAAATAATAGTACGTAATGATAGAAAAGTATAAGAGATAGAATTAATACCCTTCACTTTCCTCTTCGTGTCCATTATAATTCGGCCAAGTAATCTTTTGAATAACATCATATTTTGCTAATTTTGTTCAATTTTCTTGTCCCTTGATTATTTCAGCTTATAATGCAGCCTTAAGCTTGTTGCTTTCCTCTTGAATGTGTTTAATGATTGTTTTATATGTTGAGGTTGAAACATTTAGCTTAGGGCGATAGCCAAGGCTTTTCACATAGCTAGAATAAGTATAAAGTATCATAAATGTTATCTGCATTGAGCTCATTCCCCTCAAACATAGGCTTTGAAATTTTAGACTTTAGAGATTTGGTTGATTTGGGTGTAATAGAAGTAGGATGGATATGCTGCCTAATCAAGGGATACTTCATTTTGAAAACCTTTTCATAATCGACAGCTTTGGGATAAGTCAAAGAAGAATAAATGAGTTGGATCATCGGAAAAGGTGTGGGATAAGCTTCATAAATAGTTTTAGACTACGTAGATTATTTGTAGATTGTGGAATAGGTTTGTTAGATTATCTGTTTGATTTGCAAATGGAATATTGTTGGTACACTCATGATTCTACTTAGATTAGCAATCTTTAGAGGATTTTTGGTGGAAAGTGTGTATAGTACATGCTGTTTGTGTCCGATATTAGGATGTAGGATGTAAGGTATGCCAAAGGTTCTTTTGGATCTCCTTTTGGTAGTGTAGAGATTCATATGTAGGAATCTCAAGCTTTGTACATAACCTCTTACTATTTGTATAAAGTTTTCTGATTTACCCAAAAAAAAACAATTTTAGACTATTCTTTTTACATATCAGCTTCCATTATTTGAAGAACTTCTTTCACCTTTCTAAGTTCTTGCTCCTTATGGGTGAAATCAGGGCTAAAATACTGAGTGTCGATGTATCTTCGAAGATCCACATCAAGTTAGGTCATTTGATCTTTTAAAGATTTGTGCAATGTTTGGATATGTAAAGAGACTGTATCGACTCGTTATTGAGTGGTCTGAGTTTGCTGATGTAGCCCATCAAGTTCAGGATCAATTCGGCGAAGAACTTTGTTTTGGGCTAAGGCATTGTTAGTTCACCAGTTGAGAGTTTCATCAACAGGATTTGAGATCATGGTTCCATGAGAAGTTATTCCTGTAGCACAAATAGAAGGGTTGAAGATAACTTTATTACGGGCATCAGTACGTCTTTCCAGTGGAGGAAATTCTTCCTCATTTGATTTGATTATCATACAAGGGATTGAAGTAGGAGTGCGAACAATAGGAATAGAAGGAATAACTGGCTAAGGATGTTTGGAGATTAACTCTGGATGGAACAAATGTTCTTTGTCAATAGCTTGAAGTAATTCTCGAAGATCTTGAGGTCATGGTCTTAAGTTTTTAATCCCAATCCAAGGTGTAGAGTCAAGATCATGCTCATCATGCTAATAGGAGAATTATTGGGTAGGTTGACAATAATGAATTTCTTTAGGCTGTTGTCTTAGTTTGTTCTTCATCTTCTTCCTTCGATGATTATAGAGTTCATCATCATCACTATCTGATTCACAATTAAGATATGTTTCACAATCGGGTTCACATAAGGATGAATCTACATCCCAAACAAAATGTCCATGATGATGCCTATCATATATAGGATTTCCATCAGGTTTGAAGAAATGGATTGGAGGTCTATCTTTTCCTTCTTTATGAGAGAACACTAGGTGAAGCATTAAAATAGGGCTAGATGTAATTGAGGGTCTAGGCTGGTCTTCATTAGGCCTGGTGTAGATGGATTTCACCAATCCATCTTGTATGGTCTTGATAACAAGAGGAGAGGTAATGTGAAAAGAGTGCCTATGAGTAGCATGGAACACTATTTGGTAATTAATGATCCATTCTGTTGGCATTAACTTTTCAAGCTTCATTGGTGGTAGCTACTTCAGAATTATTATGATAATAGTCTGACCATGAGCTCTATCTACTACCATATACAAGGCATCTGAAGTAGAATTTGGAAAATTTAGATCTATGACATGATTCTATAAACGATAGATCATTTAATGGTGGAGAGTGGCCATAACCAGAAGTCTTTTTGACAAAGTACAATCATCTAACTTGATATTGAAATCAGGGGAAATGGAGAGAATGACACTTCCATTATTGAGGGTCGTCAACATGGTACCAATTAAGGCATTTTGGTATATCATATAGGTAGTGTCAAGAAGAGATATCCTGGTTGTAGCAGAAATGTCTTTTCTTCTATGGAGCTTGGGAACAAGAAGAATAGCTTCAACATGAAGGTGTATGTGACTATGCTCTCTCCGCAGAGAGATGAGCTCCTTTAAAACTTCTAACTTTACATATTGTTCTGCTTTAGTAGCTTTTAAACCACACTGCTCCAGATGGGAACTTTGGATGACTTCTTTGACCTTTGGACACTGGGTATAAAGAATAGTTCTTATACTTCTTGTCCAACAACGGTCATGAGAATAGATATTGTAGGGACTGAGAAAAGGTAATAAAGAATCATAAATATGGTTGTTTGCAGGAAAATAGGTGATTTCTACAAGGTGTTCAATTCAATTAGAAAGATTACATTTAACAAAAGAAGGGAGATTAGCCGTAGAAAGGGTTGAAGAAAGATAAATAGGTTCGCTAGGTAATTTGCTCACGGCTAAGAAAACTCCTTACTCACTCTCATCTTGAATATTGTAGTCACAGCTCTAATACCACTTGAGCCCCTGGTTTTGGCATATAGGTAATATCACTAAGGTACGTGGCATTGTTTACACTAGTAAGTCGAGAAAGACTCTTCTCGTTATGACTCTTCGTCTCATGGAATATTTCGCTTGTCTAAAATAGTATATAATTTATATATAATAAATAATGTTTTGTGACACCACACAAAATTGTCAAATCATATATTTTAAAAGAGATTAATAAAAATTATAAATTTATGTAATAAAAATTATAAATTTGTGTTTTTAGTTATATAAAATTTTGAAATGACATTGTTGTTAACTAAATTTATTTTTAGACTTAAAATCAATTTCAATAATATTAAATTTGATTTTTAAGAATATGATATTAATATTTCATAATGATTTCCTTTTTTACTATATTACAATTATTTTTAATTAATTGCAACAATATAAATACAAATATATGTGGTAATTAATATAATATTTATGCATGTATAGATAATAATTGTAACTAGTATAATGATTTATGAATGTATAGATAATAAATAAATTTTCTCACACCTTACTTATGTAATATATTATTCTATTTACTCATAATTCTCTATTTATTATATATAAATTCAGTATTGTTATATAAAGTTTAAATATTATATATAATTTCGTTGCCAAAGTTCAAACCAAATGATAATAGGCCATCATTTGGCGACAATTTTCTGAATTGTCACCAAATAGTATATTTCTTCCGAATTAATAAAAAATGACGTCATTTTTTACTAAGTTATTAATACAAAAATGAAGCTCCCTTCACTTTTCCTCTTGATTTACCATCAAATAAGTGTTGTCTCCTTTGTTGTGGTTGTCATTGTCGAAGAAGCATTGTGTCATGTGTTAGTATTGTTCTTCTTTTCTATTTTCAAGAACCCTCATTGTTGTGTTTAGTTTTTTGCTATATTTTGGAGTTTATATGGGTTTTGTGTTTTGTTTATAGTGTATAGGTTTTTCTTTGTAGTTGTGTTTAGAAGATGGTGAATTGTGTTTTTGTGGTGAATGCGTATGGGTTGACTTTTTTTCCATCTTGCATGCTTGTTTGAGGAAAGCCTACTAACTATTTGATGAAAGGTCTATTAGAAAATTAGGCTACTTTTGTAAGGGATGTTTATGTACATATTTACTATATGATTGCTTTTACACCACATCCCTACCACTTATAGTTTACACATTTATAAGCCAAAAGGACTTTATTTCAACATGTAATGAGGTTGTGATTGGACATAAGAATTAAAAGTAAAATTATCATAAACTGAAATATTAGCAAGGCATCTAAACATATATAGGTAACAAATGTATAAGTTGGAACCAAGATATTCAACTCACTTGGGAATAGTTAATTGCTTCATTTGAAGAAAAATGGACTCACATAAGTTTTCTTGCTACTACCTTTCTTACTTTTTCTTTTTGTTGGTACGTTTTTAATTAATAGATATATGAATAAACTAAATAATTTGAACCATAATACAATAGGTAAGGATGTTTAAGTAGAGAATTTGGCTTGTAATATAGTTATAAAATAAAAGAAAAAGGTTATGGCTCAAAGGAGTTAACTAGGGATATTGAATTGGGTGGGTTTTTAAGTTAAAAGTTGTTAAACAATGAAAGTCTTTTTTTTTATTCTTATAAACTTGTTATTCTTATACATGCATATATCAATTGGGTCTTCAAATGTTCCAAGTATGTTCTAAAGAAATATTCTAATATAAGACAATACACTTCAAAGGAAATACGTTTTTATTTAAATTTTTCAATCTTTTATGGTTCAAATTCTTAAAATTTATTTCAAATCACTTCAATTTTGCACGATGACTTATCATTTGATAATCAAAGTTTATAAAAGTGCATAATGCTAGCTAATTTAACCATTTGACATATTTTTACACTTATTCTTAAAAGACCAAATCTTTTAGCATATAAACATTTCAATTTATTCAAAATATATTTGATGAAACCATATATAGGTTAGCGGAATGTTGATGTAGAGACTAGTTTCCGATAGAAGAAATGAGCTTTGCTGGGAGGAATATGGTAAAATTCTCATTAATAAAGAACAAATCGATGCACAACAAATATCCTCATCAAACAATAATCACCCTTTTCCTTCATTAGTCGATCTTTTTCTTTAAGATTTTTAGTATTATTTGAATTAGCGCTCTTTCTTTATTATATGTATCTCATTTTCTATTGGGAAGCTATTAGATGAATGTTTGATTATATATATTATGTATTATGTAAAGATTCCTCGAATCTTCAAGAGAACGCAAATGAAAATGAAGGCGGTGGGAATGTCTCGATGATCAGTACATTAGAAAAATTGGTTGTTTTAGAATAGTCATCAATTCCAAAAGTTGTCTATTCAATAAGGTATGCGTGTGTTTGAATTTGAGTTCCTTATATCATTTGGCTTAGCTATTTAAGTTCTATATTATTTATTTCTTAGGTGAAATGCATCATACGTATGGTTCATCTGATTTAGTAATCCATATTGAATCTGGGGAATCGTTCATTGTATCTTTTGCTAGTTTAGTTAAAGTTAAGAAGTTGTTGGAAGAGAATGTCAATAAACTAACTCCTGAGGGAAGATCTTTTACCGTTTCACTTGATGCCTTCAAACATGCAAGGACCTTTCTTAGAAATTCAGACATAGGGAATTTTTTTACCTTTTCTATCGAGTCTCTTGTCGTTTGGAATCTAGAAAAACAGTTATTTCTTTTCCTTTTTGATAGAATAGGCGTGAAACTTTATTTATTATTTTGTCTGTAAGAATTGTTAAACTTTTAATTAAATTCTTGTATTACTTAGCATACATCATTATATTATATTGCTTATCATATTTCAATATTTATATGTATTATTATTTATTGTAATAAATATTACTGATTAAGAATAGTAGACAACTTAAATTTTTTTACAATTTTTAGATGCTTCATTCTATTTTCATGAAAAAATTTGTATCAACGGAGGTGTACTGTGTACAATAGGCATCATTAAATAATCATTTATATATAAATCCATAGATTTAAATAAATTTATAGAGTTTGAATGCATGAGGTAAAAATTGTAATTATTTCAATTTTTTGTGACGATTTTAAAAATTCATCGCTAAAAGTCTATCTTTGTGGGATGATTCACAAATTTGTTGCCAACGGCTTGACATTTGATGACCAAAATGTTAAATCATCGCAAAAGGCTAAATTGTCGCCAAAGACATGCATTTAGCGATGATTATGAGAAACATCGAGATAAGATAATCTTTTGGCAAATTTATTGAAATATGTCACCAAAAGCTGACTTTGATTTTCAAATCATTGCAAAAAAACATGGCTAAAAGTCAATTTTGTTGTGGTGACATTTTGTAACGAAAAATTGTTCATAGTATAAAACATCGCTAAAAATTATTAGCTACGAAATCAAAATTGTAGCAAAATTAAACGTAGCTAATAGTCCAAAAAAAGTAATGAAATAAATAAATTTTGAGGTCCAGCTATAATCAGTGCTAACCTAAGAGTTTTGCTTGGTGTCGGCTGCAAAACGGTATAAAACTTAGCTTTTTAGTGTCAGTCGTTGGTATCGGCAATTTCGGGTGATACCGGTTAGTATTTAAAATATACTGATACCGTAAACTCGTAAAAATTGAAGGACGTTTAAAAAAAAAAAAATTTACCTACCTCCACCTCCACTCTCCACTCTCCGGTGCTTGTATTATCTCACTTTCACTTTTTTTTCCTCTCTCTCTCCTCTTTATCTCCTATATCTCACAACTCCCAGCCACCACCATCTGTCCCTCACTGCCTCACGTGTTGTCGTCACTGGCCACTACTCCACAATCATCTCTTCCTAATATCGCCTCCGTGGCCAACGCCCAAGACAATCACACGAGCCTCCACCGCCACCAGGCCCACCACTTATTCATGTTGCTATAAATTTGAACTTGATACCACCTTAACCCAAAAGAATGAAGTCTGAAACACAAAAGCACAACAAAGAAAAAAAAACCGCAAGAGAAAAAGGTGAAAAGAAAAAATTCGGTAGAAGGCAAGATATAGAACAAAAGCTAAAGCAATACTCTCTTTTTTGTTATTGACGAGTTTGTGATACAAAACTCAGTCTTAACTGATGTAAGATTTTGAGATAGCAACCCAAATCAATAACCACTTTTAAGTTTTGTCTTTTATTAGCAATTTTAAAAAGATATTTTGTATTTAGTTATTGTTTAGTTTATTTATAAAAACCTTCTTTACTTTGGAGCTATTTTCTGGTAGATATTTTTATTAAGTTTAATTATGTAAGTATTTATTTTTTAATAGTCAGTTAAAAGAGATTATTATTATTATTACGTAAAATAATTATTTTAATTATTTATGTTGACGAAATGTAAAATAAAAAAATCAGTTTGCGTTTTAATATTTCTCTACTGATTTAACATTCAATTTTCTTATATTTTAAATATTGTAAGAAAGAAAGAACAAAGATAAACAAAATTATTTTTTTTATCAAAAATTATCATGGATTAAGGTATATTATTTACTTTAATAAAAATTATTAATATTTTGAAAACTATGGTTATGACCTCACAAGATCACCGTTTTATAAAAGCATACTTTACATGTTTTTTAATATAAAAATTGAGGAGTGCTAATAATAAAACAGTAAGAATTAAGGCGGCTCCTTTTTTATTTTTTTTATAAGTTTAACAGTCATATAATGACATTAGTCATTGAATGTTACTTCCATTTTACTAAACCAGTCATCCAATTATTTATTTAATTATGTAAATGAGCCCATTTATATGATAACATTTCTGGTTAGTATCATAAAATTCGAGAATTTAAAATATAATGGACATTAATAATAATAAAAGAATAAATATATTTGCGGTAAATTGAAACTTTAAATATTTGATCGATATAGTTTATAATTATATCTAGTATTATAAAATTAGATAAAGTTCTAAATTTAAATTATAATTTACCCAACAATATACAATAACTTAATCCAAAATTATTTTAAATAAATAACAATCCAAAATTATTTTGTCACTAGTTTAAATGTATCAAAGATAGAATACTTACGATTAGAGTTGTTCAAAATTATATTGGGTAATATAAATGTTAAACTTGTTAACCCAACATTAAAGGATTATCAAACAAAATGTAAACATAAAACAATCAAATATGATTGATGTTACCAATCAATTAGATTAATAAAGGTTATAAACAAAAGTTAATTTCTTTTCTTTTCTTTATTTTGAAATTATATTGACTAAACATATATAAATTAACCAACTTATTTATTCTGTAAGTTAAGGCACAAAAATAAATAATTTGGATTTTAATAAATAATTTAAATAATTAGTGTTACATCTTAGGTCCAATTTCACATATCGAGTATGCGATAGACTTTTATTCAATAATGAAACTCAATTCGATAAACTTCAATATCAAGCTATTGTTAATAATATATTTGCCAAAATTATTCTTTTTGTTTGATTTTTGATATAATTATTATTTATTATATGATTAAATTATAGTATTTTAAATACTTTGTATTTTTTAATTTTATACTTGCATGATAATTAAATGATATTTTTATATTAATTGTGGTTATGTTTATATGAAAAATAATATTAATAAAATAATTAAATTGTTGTTATTTTAAATTTCTATTATTATGATTTTTGAGATAGAGTTCATATAAAACTATAAATTATATAGAACAATATATTTAAGGACTATTTTGCGATTTTAAAAAATTAAAGGACTATTTTATAAATTTTAAAATTATCCGAAACGGTATCCGATATTAGTATAGTACTACACCAGAATTAAATACGATACTAGTACCAGTACAATATTCATAACATTGGCTGCAAAAAGATACAAATTTCAAATTTCGTATCTAAAAAGTTACTTTTAGCTTAGAAATTTGCCAACATCTTTAAAAAGAATTAAACGATATTTACTTAATTTGTGAAATTGAATTGTAGTTTTATTTTGTCAATACTTAACCTTGTAATCAACAAGAGGAGTAGATGTTTACAACTTCCTTTTCTCAAGGAGTTTTAGAGCAAAGCCTTTCGCTTTCTAGTTAAACGATGCAACTTGTCCGGCCAGGGAAGGTGTTGGAAATACTGCAAAAGATTCGCAAACAAAAAGAAAACAAGACACAAGAATTTTAACGTAGTTCAACCTTAATCTTGCCTACGTCCACGGACTTTTAATACTTTCACTAATATGAAACTATTAGTACAAAACCTCACACTCACACACAAAATACACCAAGCCTATTTATAGTAAAGTTGGCAAAAACCAACTTGTCCACCAATTGGCAAAGTCAATTTGCCTACCTCCACTAACTAGGTCAACAAAAACAATTGCCGTATACGAGTTTTATTTTTCCTCCTTTTCTATTGTTGCCATCCAAAATTGACCAGCCATCCAAAATTAACCAAGAAACAATTCAGCCAATACTTAGCAGAAGGGATCAATGATATAAAACCAAGTGATGAGATTGGAGAGGAAACTTAATCACTAAACCTTGAGAACGCAGATACATATCAATCAAACAAAACCCAGCGGTTTCCTGGTTTTCTGTAATTTCTTCGCAGGACATTATTAGTTCAAACCATTAGTGTTCGCTAAATGTTGTGGACCCTTTGTCGTGAAGCTTGATTATGATGTTCTACGAGACCATTTAAAGCCGGAGCTTCCACTTTTGCGGTGCGGACCTACGAAACACTGGCTGATTTTATAAGGTCTTGACGGAGACAGAGATAGAGAAAGCCGTAGATACAACATTAATACCCATTTGCCTACCACAAACATCATCCAAAAGAGTTTATATCACGAGAAGAGGGCTATGAAATGTTATTAGACCATAACATTAGAGTAAGCAGTACAAGATTTAATTAGAAAAACAAGATGATGATATTTTGTTGTTTATGTACTGAAGATCTTATAACTCACAAAATACTATTAACGCCCCAGCGACATATAATTGTTGTAAGAACGTTACATTCAACCAAATTGTTCAAAAGACTGAATTAAATCTTAATAAATTTAAGAAAATAAATATTGATCTTATTAAAAAAAATAACTTATCAAACACGTTTTGGAAATAAAAATTGAAACTTAATATTTCGAAGTGATTTGTTTGTCATCATTTTAGATCATCTTTGTTCTTGCATACTCTATAGTTAAGCATAGATTATAAATTTTGTGATATAATTAATTAAAAATACCATTTATCTTACATATTTTAGGTTAATTATATTGATGTTTTAATACTCAAGATAAAATCCTTATACACATGTTAGGTTTGGGAAGAGTTCTCAAAGTCACTAAAGTTGTATGTCCAGTATGTGAATTTGCTATAGATCCTTGTAAAAAATTTGGTGACAAAGTTTAAAACATAAGTCAAATTTCATGTAGAAGACGAAACATAATGACATTTTAAGTTGACTAATGTTATAAACTTTAATGGCAATATGTAAGATAGATGCCAATACCATGTTAGCACAATGCAAAACTTTGTATATAATAGAGTTAAAAGGTTTAATACCTTGATAAATTTATTTTATTTAATTATCCTATTAAAATCATAAATATCGACTACAATTGAAGGCATTTGTTATAGTATGATACTAGTTATCATTAGAAGAAGATTACTGCATAATTGTTCTTATCAATACATGATATCATAGAGATCATATATATCTTTGATTCATGCTTTTGAGTATTTTATACTGAATTTGGATTATAATATTTAAGATGTGATAAGAAATAGTTTGTTGAGTAAAAGTAATCGATCCAAGTTTATTCAGATAGTTTGTATATGTTAGATTAAAAGAAGACTTGTGTTTAACATAAGTGATAAGCATACAAAGTTAAATAGTCGAGAATATCCTTTTATTCCAAGTTCACTAAATATAATGAGAATCGTAAAATTATGTACAAAGATATATGTATCCTTTTTAATTGTAAATCATATAAAGCTTATGAAACTTATTGGTTGAAAGGCGATCAAATCAACCTTTAGTGTAAGAATAATTATGGTATTAAATTATTAAATTCTTCATACGAACGAATACTTATATTTCATTAAATTTGCTAATGACTTTATATGATAGAATCATGCGTATTTCCTTTCACAAAAAAAAAGAATCATGCGTATTAAATGAAATATTGGTTTAAATTTTAAAAAATTCAAAATGTTTAAATCTGAGTATAAATTAAGCATTGAGAATGTTAAAGCACTTTGATAAGATCAATATGGTAATATTTAAATTTTTTAATCAAATTAAGCGTTGAGAATGTTGAACTACTTCAATGAGATCAATATCATAAGACTTAAAATTTTGAGTTATCTATAGGAAATAAGATTCTATAGTAAATACCTCCATAACTAAATTTCATAATAGTAGATTTTTTAAGGAGAAGAATAGGCAAAAAAAAGTACAATTTACCCTAAAATTCTGCAAAATATCTAAGTTAACCCTTGTCATTATCTATGGTACCAATTCACCCCCTAACATTTATAAAATGAGTCAATTTTTTTTTCCAAAGAGAGTAACTTTATTAGTTTTCCATTAATTGGGCTTAACGTCTCCATTATTTGAGAACACATGGCCAGCTAGATCAACTAATGTGCTAACCTAGTATCTGACACATCCTTTATCATTTTATTTTTTATTTTAATTTTAAAATTTTAAAAAAAACTGTCAATAATCTGAATAAACTCAAAATAACTGACATTCATACTTAGAAATTCCTGACCTCAATACTTATCTTCGTTTTTCTCTCCCATTCTTTACAAAAACCTTTTTTTTTCTTTCTCTATCTTTGATATTTATTAACTAATTGACTATATTTTCAAACCAAAATGTTGCTTTCTTTGAGGGCTTGAAGCCAATTGAGCATTCGACTTACCTATATAATTTTAAGCCACTAGAAACAAAAGACAAAAATAACATAAAAAGGAGGAAAGAAAAGCATAATGAGGACCAAAAGGAAGTTTATAGCTACTCACTTAACTTTAAAAGTAGGACTAATGGATTTATAATATTAGCTATGTATTAAAGAAACTGTAGATTACACTATAACTTCACCTGAGTTTCTCTCTAAGGAATAATCACCTGAGTTTCAAAAATAGAAAAATGAGGAAAGAAGGAGAGTGAACTGAAACAAGATTCATAAAGGTCTCATTTGGTATCGACTTTGAACCTTGAGATGGTGTTTGAAGCATCTATGATCTTTGGAAGAACTAAAACATACAAAGAACTAACCCAGTACACACACAGATAAGGACTATCTTCTCCTTCTAGTAATAGATCAATTTTCAGGTTACTTAACATTGTTGGTTTATGCCCTACAGCCAATCGCTTTGGTTGTAGTTTAGTGACAAATTATTTAAAGGCATTCTTTATCTTG
>JAOQMR010000007.1:14409347-14421699 GCA_027563865.1 Erythroxylum pelleterianum
TAAATAGGCTTAAGCTCTATGTAGCTAGCACTTCATGCTTAACCCTCTCTGTAAAAGTTACAGAGTTCTCTCAACCTGTTCTGTGGATACTGTTAGAAGTCGGACACTTGTGCGGCTACGGTGGTTGAGACGGATCGGTTTCGGAAACGGTTCGAGGGATGAATCAAGATCAAGATCAAGCTTCAAAATAAGGTACGAATTAAATTCTGCTTTATTTTGCTTCGTGTTAATTATTTTATAGATTTAAAATAGATCTTGGTTTTCGGGAAATCAAAAGTCACGGAAAAGTTTCGTGATTATTCCGCTGTGGTCGGATCTGATCCGGTCCAGATTTCCCAACAAACATATCCAATATTGAGAGAGAATCGATTAATGGAAGAGGTCAATTGTTGAAGAGAAAAAGTATAATCGAGGAGCGTTAGAGAGATAAGGACATAGAGGGAAAACTGGTCATAAGATTATTGAAGGGCTTCATGAGTTTATGTTTCTTCCCTAGAAGGCTTCATAGAGATTGTGGAGAACGAAGAAGAAGCATTTTCACTTTTTTTAAAAATAAATAGTAGTTCTACTTTTTAAAAGTTAAATATAAAAAATTTCTAAATTAAATAATAAATGACATCAATTTTAGGTTGGCACATTCACTGATATGACAAGTTACATGTTTTCAAATAATAAGGGCATTGACTCTTGTAACCAACTAACAGAAAGCTAATCGAGGAACTCTTTTTGGTTCAATTTGGTGTATTTATCAATGTAAGGGATGAATTATTACCATAGTTAAAGGCATGGATTTAAGACATTTTGTGGAACTTGGGGGCAAATTAGATTTTTTATTGAGAAAAATATAATATGAGATATTATATGTTGTAAATTTATTCATTTTATAGTTATATCCAATACAATAACTTGCCTTCATAATTTCATATTAGATATGGAAAGGTAAGATTTTGAAAGAGTCAAAATTAAGGATTTATAGATATGATGCTTAACAGTTGAAGCATATATTTTTCTAATAAATTTATAACTAAATTGGATAATAAAAGGTTATAAGATATCTAAAGATTAAATATAATCTTACAAACCATATTGGACAAAATATTTATTTTTAATGAAATCTTATAAGAGAATGGTTCTCAAGATAAGCACCGGGAGTAAGATGAAGTTCTCAAATCTTATGATAATACATCTAATTTGATCTATTGCCTTTATTAATATATTTATTATATAGTTGAAAGGTTATGATTTTGATGAAATGTTCTTTTATAATAAATTCAAAGAGTTTATTTTAGAGATGATTGTAGATTTATCATTTTTTATAATAAAGTTAATGCGAATGTAGTTGTACTCTTTAACGAGAGTATATTGACATACTAGTCATAGAGAATAAATTTCATATTTTTAATTGTTTAAAATATGATAATTCAATAACAACTCTTGTTAGATATGAAAGGATAACAACTTAATTGTGAGAATTAGATTTATAGAGATAGATATGAAAGTTATTTACATGTTCTAGTCCAAGTCAATATATAATATACTAAAGATATGTAGTATTTGAGATATTTAATATTTATGAAGTATTAAAGATACTTGTTATCTATATAGAAGTTGATACTTGAGTTCAAGGTCATATTGATATTAACTTTAGAAGTAAGTTTTAGTTAAGGTATGATTTACTTAGAACAATATTATTTTGAGATTGAAAAGATCCCTATATAGCATTAATTACTAATTAATCCATAATATTTTTTATTTATTAAAAATGATTATTTAGATCAATAAGTTCTTTAATAAACTTCATATATTTCCTTGCATTATTGAAGCAATAATGCACTGTAGAAAATTAGAGCTTTTGTGCTTGCGAAAAGAGCTAAGTTTCATCAAAGATCAATTATGTATTTAGATAATTTCTTTTAATAATAATGACAAATGAGATGAGAGAAATAAGGTTTAATCAAGTTCTCACTATAGAGAATCTTGTAAAATTTTCTCACTAAACCATCATTCCAACAGTATTATGATCATCATATAAAGATATGGTATAAAATACTTGAATGATTGACTTAGTGCAAGTGAGAAATTATTAGTTTATGTCTTACAACCAATTGATTAGTTGTCACTTTTATGACATAATTAATTAAAGGCACTGTTTATCTTTATGTATTTTTTGTTAATTATATTTGGTTGTTTAATATTAATGGTAAAATCTTTAAAATAATTATGTTCAATTAAAAATGATGAAATTGTAATTATGAAGCTCAATTTGTATTTATATATTATTCCTAAATTGTTCCTAGTTATAGTTTCATTAAGATAGGATATTAATGAAATAATAAAACTAGCTCACTTTACATTTCTTTCTCATAGAGAAAATAATTATGATATGAAATTGCGGAATATAAAAAGAGCTTACCCAAGACTTTTCTTGATTCACCACTGGATCTTCAACAAAGAAGATGATTTGAACAAGAAGAGAAGAATAAAAATTGTTTCAAGAGATTTGTAACCCAATCCTCAAGAACTTGTATAACTCAATTCAAGCAAATTATGAATTGAACGACACAAGATTGAAAGAAGAACAACAAATAATGATGTCACTAACTGATGAAACAAAATCAATTAGATTAGACGCACACAAAACATGAAAATCATGCGATGTATTATAATTATTCAACAAGAATAATAATAAGGATAAACCTCACAAAATAATGTCATAAAATTGTGTCCCCTAATGATAGTCGAGCCTCCCTATATATAAGAGAGGAGTTGACCAAAAATTAAGGAAAAGGAATTACCTTAAACCTATAATTACTTAACCTACTAGGAAACTACCTTTTAGGAAACAAGATCTACAAGGAAACTAATTTTTAGGAAACAAACCTACTAGGAAACTAACTTTTAAGAAATAAGAGACCTTATAGGATTTGGTCAATTGTCCCTTGCAAAGAAGGAAAAATCCCTCGAAACTTGATGTTTTTTAGTGTCTACTCGTCTTTCCAATATAGGCCACGATCGTGGGCCACATTCGAGCCTTCTGTCACGATCGTGGGCACCTTGGCTTCTATCATGATCGTGGCATATGGGCCATGATCGCGGGACAACTCCACTACATCCGTCACGATCCGACCTATTGTGCCACGATTGTGGGCCGTTATTTGGCCCAAGTTTCTCTGAAACTTCTCCGTTCTTTGATGTTAACCCTGAAACATTAACAAACATATCAAAGTATCTCAAAAATATAATAATTAAGCTTAAAGACTTGTACTAACCCATAAAACACTTAAAACATAAATAATTCATAAACTAAAAAAATTATAACATAAACACATACTAAACGATTGAATTAACCATTAAATATATATCAAACTAAGCCTTAAAACACGATACAATGCACCACACTTATCAGACTCATTAATTTTTTTAATCTTATCTCTTAACTCTGTCATTTGTTTTACCAGCACCATCAACAAGTCATTGTTGTTGGGCTCTAAGGCATCTCTGTTGGCACGTGCTAAGTTAACCTCAAGTTTGACCTATCTCCTCTTTGTTGCTTCGTTAGACATGATACCTACAAAACAAAAATTTCACACCCTTTTTTGTTTTTTTTAACCACCTCCCTAGTGTATAACCTAGAGCTACTCTCAACCCAAGTGTTTGACTCTTCAATAGGCTTTTACCCCAGATGTAAAATAAAAACTCAAGCTTTTACCACTCCTTCCTTATTATTTCTTGAGTGTGATGAATAACAAATGCTAATTCTCAGGCAAAGTAACACAAAGAAAACAACTTACGAAGAACAAGAATGGCTCAAGTATAATTTGCAACAATAATCCAAAACAAGAAAATGGATTAGAATATGTCACAAATTGGCACAATTTCAGGTAGGGGTATTTTTGGTAATTTTTAGGAGTAATAATATGCAACATGGATGTTATTCAAAAGATCTCGTTAAGTACTATCAAATTGATATAGCACGTTCTCAAATTCCTCAAGATTACAAAGATATGGAAATTTTAATCTATGAGACCCAAAAAGGAAACAATTCCTAATGCAAATAAGATTGACTAAAAGTAGTTAATTTTAGCAATATTGACCTTCCTACCAATATGGAATAATATAAATAGGCAAGTAAGACTTCTTTCTGTGGAAGCAAAGTACCTTCCAAATCGATAATGCCTTTCACAATTAGGAAACTTGGTTTCAAAAACAACAACTTTAAAAAAGGAAACTTTCCAAGAACATAACTTTTTTCTTTTTTTATTTTTTGTTCATTTTTTTAAGCAAAGGTGGCAGAAGCTACCTAAATAAAATTGCCATGAAATTAAATTTGGACTGAAAATTGAAAACACTTAAAGGCAAAATTCTTAACACACAAAAAATCAACCAAAAAATGATTCAGGATTAATTAAGAACTCCAAGAATGCAAATTTAAGAAACACGAAATTATTCACATAACATGGATCAACATAATATAAGCTCTGATACCAAATTGATATGAAATTGTGAAATATAAAAAGAGCTTACCCAAGACTTTTCTTAATCCACCACTTGATCTTCAACCAAGAAGAAGATTTGAACAAGAAGAGAAGAATAAAGTTTGTTTCAAGAGATTTGTAACCCAATTCTCAACCTCAAGAACATGTATAACCCAATTCAAGTAAATTGTGAATTGAACGAAAAAAAAGATTGAAAAAAGAACAACAAATAAAGACGCCATTAATTGATGAAACAAAATCAATTAGACAAGTCGCATACAAAGCATAAAAACCATGCAATGCATTCTAATTATTCAAAAAGATTAATAATAAGGATAAACCTCACAAAATAATGTCTAAAATTGTGTACCCTAGTGATAGTTGAACCTCCCTATATATTGGAGAGGTTTTGACCAAAAATTAAGGAAAATGAATTACTTTAAACCTATAATTACTTAACCTACTAGGAAACAAGATTTATTAGGAACTAACTTGTAGAAACCAAGACATACTAGGAAACTAACTTTTAAGAAACAAGAGACCTTATAGGATTTGGTTAATTGTCCCTTATAAAGAAGGAAAACTACTAATAGTAAATTTAGCCATGGACCTTATTTTTCTAGTTGGATCGGCCCAACTTCTTCAAGACTTATTAAGTGAACTTGCTTGGACTCCTTAATTAAAGCAATTTGGACTTGAGCTTGAGAATGGGCTTCTTTAATTAAATTATTCAAATCCCCTTGCATCTTTTTGATCCTAGCCTTTGTCATAGGTCAAACAATATCCACAAGTGGATCTCTGTTGAAAGTTGACGTTGGAATCTGAGTTGAAGATCTCGAAATCTTATTTTGAACACTCAAACCATCTAGCCCAACTTGAGATGCCACATCACTAGCCCCTTGATCTATATCAAATTGACTCATAAATTAAATTATGAAGATATTTAAACAAACATTTGGATACTTATTAGAGAATAAGTTTATTGAACCAACCCGATTATGATGATCTCAAATGGAGTATTACTTATATGTCTATTAATTTTCTTATTAGAAAGTTGTATAATTTACCCTTAGAATTAAGATTAATAAAGTATTTCATATGAGAATTACTTTGTTTTTATGCTACTTATCACCTATGCTATTTAGGGTAATTTAGTTTGTGGTATATAGATATAGTATGAACTATATAAAGATAGATAAGTAAGTCAATAGAAAATTCATCACTCTAAAGTAATTATAGAGAATATTCCAATGTTCTTGATTAATAGTAATTTAAGGAATTCTCTAACCAGACTGAGTTAAGATTTAAAAAGGTGTTTTCAAATATCAATTATTAATTAGCAAGACCAAACATGATTAGATTTAAAATAGTAGACAATAATTTTATACTCTATGTCTAGTTGGAACATTGAATATTGAAATGATTAAATTATATATCATAACTATGTATAGATAAGTTGAGTCAGATTATTTCGACATTTCTAATATTTGGGTGTTCATGACATATTGCTAGACGTCTATCTTGGTTGATAATTATAAATTATTTAATTAAGAATTAAAGATAAATTAAAATTTAATTTATCTAATTCTAACTATGAATTATATTTATAATTTATAATCATTGCCAACATATTAGGAACCTAATGGATTGCACATAAAAATCAAATTAAAAGGGAAAATTAATTTAAAATAAGTTAGACTTCTTCAAGGAATTAGTTTGTTTGCATGGTATGCTGAGAAGCTTAGTTTCCAATCGTGACGCAAATTTGTTGAGTTATTTTGGAGGACATTAGCTGTAGGTTATGGACCAAACTTCTCTTTTCAACTACTTGCCATCTACAATTAGATGGGCAAATCAAGGTAGTAAATCGAACCTTATCTGCTTTGTACATTATATTATTCAAAAGAACTTAGCAATAAGCACAGTGTTTACTGCATGATGAGTTTGTTTATAATCGATGTGTGCATTCTAGTACTAATTTTTATGAAGTTTGAGGAATTTCAAAATTCAAATATAAGATATTTTTTTTAAATTAATAGTAATTATAATTAGAGTTAAACTTTATTATAATTAGAAAATTTAATTTTACTAAGAAAGAAATCGTATTGTCTTTTACTATAAATAAAAAAAAGGACAAAAGAGCTAGCAATATTGTTATTTCTTATCAAAATATTTGAATTCCTTTTCTATATTTTGTAGATACGGCTAGAACTTTAGAGGTTGGACACATGAATAATTTAAAAAGGACAAAAGAGCTAGCAATATTGTTATTTCTTATCAAAATATTTGAATTCCTTTTCTATATTTTGTAGATATGGCTAGAACTTTAGAGGTTGGACACATGAATAATTTGTAGTTGATAGTTCAAAATTTTTTATAGGAATCCGAATAAGATATATTACGGTCAATTTATTTATGATTTATATTTTTTAAATTATTCACTTAAAAGAGAGATTTGATTGAAAAGTTATAAAATCATTTTTTTATTGCACTTATAATTTGATCACGATTAATATTCCATCAGTTAATCAAAAAATTATAAAATCATTTTTTATTGCACTTATAATTTGATCACGATTAATCTTCCATCAATCTTCTCTTAGCTTACTCCCTACCATACCTAGTGGAAAGCAAATTAACATTATAAAAGTGAATTTAAAACCATGTTATTTTTATTTTTATACCTTTGAAAGCATAAAAGCAAAACCTTTATTTCTTTCTTGCAATTTACACTCCGAATTAAATGAATCCATGTAACATCGAGTTATTTTATTATAAAATTATAATAAGTTAACCAATATATTTAAATAATTTAGTTACATTAAATAATATTCTATATGTTCACAGTAACTTAACTTGAATTATGTTTGTAAAGTTTGAAAGTATTACACATAAAAATGAAGGCTATATTGAACTATTTTGTAGAGCTTATCGTATTTCATTTATTTTCTTATATTTTAAAAAATATTCTATATCATTTTAAAATTCATACACAATTAATTTGTCATTTATTTTTTCATCTCAGATAAATTTAATATTGAAAGATTTAAATTTTAATTTGAGATACATTAAACTGTTGAAATATAATAAAAATAATTGAAATATAAACAAGGA
This sequence comes from Erythroxylum pelleterianum, assembly GCA_027563865.1. NCBI lineage: Eukaryota > Viridiplantae > Streptophyta > Magnoliopsida > Malpighiales > Erythroxylaceae > Erythroxylum > Erythroxylum pelleterianum. The sequence goes on from JAOQMR010000007.1 coordinate 14,416,937, forward strand.
ACATAGCTTCTGTTTCTCACAACTCTGTTTTCTTTATTTTCGAGTCATTTCATCCATTCAATTTGTACAGGTCTCATCTATTAAATGAATGAATTTTCATATAATATAGTTCGTTAGGAATGCGAGACAATACGTTCATCCATGGAAACCTCATGGGCTTATCTAACTCTCCATGCATATATGGACTCACCAAATTGAGTACTGAATTTTTATTAAAACAAATAAGTTTCAAAACCAACGATTCCAAACCCCGGCTTTTACCACTCCTTCCTTATTATTTTTTGAGTGCAATGAATAATAAATGCTAATTCTCAGGCAAAGTAGTACAAAAAAAAACAACTTAGGAGGTTAAAGAACAAGAATGGCTCAATTATAATTTGTAACAATAATCTAGAACAAGAAGATAGATTAGAATATGTCACAAATTGGCACAATATCAAGTAGGGATATTTTGGTAATTTTTAGAAGTAAAATATGCAATATAGATTTTATTCAAAGGATCTCGTTGAGTACTATCAAATTAATATATAGCATGTTCTCAAATTTCTCACGATTAGAAAGATATGGCAATTTTAAGCTACGAGACCCCAAAAAGGAAACAATTCCTAATGCAAATAAGATTGACTAAAAAGTAGTTAATTTTAGCAATATTGACCTTCCTACCAATATGGAAATAATAGAAATAGTCAAGTAAGACTACTTTCTTTGGAAGTAAAGTACCTTCCAAATCGACAATGCCTTTCGCAATTAGGAAACTTGGTTTCCACAAATAACAACTTCGAAAAAGGAAACTTTCCAAGAACAACTTTTTTTTTCTTTTTTTCTTTTTTTGGTTCTTTTTTTAAGAAAAAGGTGGTCGAAGCTACCTAAAGAAAATTGCCATGAAATTAAATTTGGACAAAAAATTGGAAACACTTAAAGACGAAATTCTTGACAAAAAAATCAACCAAGAAATGATTCAAGATTGATTAAGAACTCCAAGAATGCAAATTTAAGAAACATGAAATTATTCACACAACATGGATCAAGATAACATAAGCTCTTATACCAAATTGATATGAAATTGTGAAATATAAAAAGAGCTTACCAAACCAAGAAGAAGATTTGAACAAGAAGAGAAGAATAAAGTTTGTTTCAAGAGATTTGTAACCCAATCCTCAAGAACATGTATAACCCAATTCAAGCAAATTATTAATTAAACAACAAAAGATTGAAAGAAGAAAAACAAATAAAGATGCCATTAATTGACGAAACAAAATCAATTATATAAGTCGCATACAAAGCAAAGAAATCGTGCAATTCATTCTAATTATTCAACAAGACTAATAATAAGGATAAATCTCACAAAAAATGTCATAAAATTGTGGTCCCTAGTAATAGTTGAACATCCCTATATATTGGACCAAAATTTAAGGAAATAAAATTACCTTAAACCTATAATTACTTAACTTACTAGGAAACTACCTTTTAGGAAACAAGATCTACCAGGAAACTAACTTAGTAAGAAACAAGACCTACTAGGAAACTAACTTTTAAGAAACAAGAGACCTTTTAGGATTTGGTTAATTGTCTCTTACAAAGAAGGAAAACTACTAATAGTAAATTAAGCCATGGGTCTTATTTTTCTAGTTGGGTTGGCCCAACTTCTTTAAAACTTATTAAGTGAACTTGCTTGGACTCCTTAATTGAAGCAATTTGGACTTGAGCTTGAGAATGGGCTTCTTTAATTATATTATTCAAAGCCCCTTGCACCTTTTTTATCCTAGTCTTTGTCATAGGCCAAACAATATCCACAAGTGGATCTCTATTGAAAGTTGACAGTGGAATTTGAGTTGAAGATCTCAAAATTTTATCTTGAACACTCGAACCATCGACCCCAACTCGAGATGCCACGTCACTAGCCACTTGATCTATATCAAATTAACTCATAAATTAAAGTATGGAGATATTTAACAAACATTTGGATACTTATTAGAGAATAAGTTTATTGTGCTAACCCGATTATGATGATCTCAAATGGAGTATTAATTATATGTCTGTTAATTTTCTCATTTGAAAGTTGTATAATTAATCCTTATACTTAAGATTAACAATTCTATCATATGAGAATTACTTTGTTTTGATGCTACTTATCACCTATTCTATTTAGGGTAATTTAATTTATAGTACATAAATATAGTATGAACCATACAAAGATAGATAAGTAAGTGAAAATAGAATATTCATCACTTTAAAGTAATTACAGAGAATGTTCCAATGTTCTTGACTAATACTGATTTAAAGAATTCTCTAACCATACTAAGTTGAGAATTAAAAAGGTTTTCAAACATCAATTATTAATTAGCAAGACCGAACATGATTAGATTTTAAAAAGTAGACAATAATTTTATACTCTATGTCTAATTGGAACATTGAATATTGAAATGATTAAATTATATATCATAACTATGTATAGATAAGTTGAGTCAGATTATTTCAACATTTATAATATTTGGGTGTTCATGACATATTGCTAGACTTCTATCTTGGTTGATAATTATAAATTATTTCATTAGAGAATTAAAAATAAATTAAAAATTAATTTATCTAATTTGACTATGAATTATAATTATAATTTATAATCATTGCCAACATATTAAGAATCTAATGGATTGCACATAAAAAACAATTTAAAAGCGAAAATTTAATTTAAAATAAGTTAGACTTCTTCAAGGAAGTAGTTTGTTTGCATGGTATGCTGAGAAGCATAGTTTCTAATCATGATGCAAATTTGTTGAGTTATTTTTGGAGGACATTAGGGGTAAGTTAGGGACCAAACTTCTCTTTTCAATTACTTGTCATCTACAATTACATGGGCAAATTGAGGTAGTAAATTGAACCTTATCTACTTTGTACATTCTATTATTCAAAAGAACTTAAAGTAATAAGAAGAGTGTTTACTGCACGATGAGTTTGCTTATAATCGACGTGTGTATTGTAGTACTAATTTTTATGAAGTTCGAGGAATTTCAAAATTCAAATATAAGATATTTTTTATTAAAATTAATAGTAATTATAATTAGAGTTAAACTTTATTATAATTAGAATTTTTAATTTTAACAAGAAAGAAATTGTATTGTCTTTTACAATAAATAGGAAAAAGACAAAAGAGCTAGCAAGATTGTTATTTCTTATCAAAATATTTGAATTCCTTTTCTATATTTTGTAGATATGGTTAGAACTTTAGAGGTTGGACACATGAATAATTTATAGTTGTTAGTTCAATTTTTTTTATAGGAATCCGAATAAGGTATATTACGATCAATTTATTAATGACATATTTTTTTAAATTATTCACTTAAAGAGATTTGAATGAAAAATTATAAAATCATTTTTATTGCACTTATAATTTGATCACGATTAATCTTCCATCAGTCTTCTCTTAGCTTACCCCCTGCCAGACCATGTTATTTTTATTTTGATACCTTTCAAAGCATAAAAGCAAAACCTTTATTCCTTTCTTGCAATTTACACTCCGAATTAAATGAATCCACGTAAATAATTTTGTCATAATAAGTTAACCAATATATTTAAATAATTTTGTTACATTAAATAATATTCTACATGTTAACAATAACTTAACTTGAATTATGTTTGTAAAGTTTGAAAGTATTACACATAAAAATGAACTATTTTGTAGCGCTCATCATTTTTCATTTATTTTCTTATATTTTAAAAAAATATTGTATATCATTTCAAAATTCACACACAATTAATTTGTCATTTATTTTTCATCTCAGATAAATTTAATATCGAAAGATTTAAATTTTAATTTGAGGTAAATTAAATCGCTGAAATATAATAAAATAATTGTATGGCAATTATTATAAAGTCGGAAGGAATGCCACGTGAGGCGAAATAAAGTTGGCTAATATTTTACACTTTATTCAATGGGCCGAGCTGATTACTCAACAATCCGCGGTTGTTGAGTAATTTTAAATTGATTGATTTCAAATAAGTAATTTTTATGAATGGAAGGAAAGTTAACTAATTTATTGAATTCAATCATTTTATTAAATAATAACATAGAGCAAATGCTTTATTAAAGTAAACCAGCAATATAAAAATGCATCAAATTCTAATTAGAAATAATAAATTTCAAAACTTATAAAAATATTGTATATGTTATTAGACTAATTTGAAAAAAAAATGCAAAATATATAATTAAAAAATAAAAAGTTTCTCTCATTTTACTTTGGGGTAAATTATAAAAAAATCTCAAAATTTTCTCAATTGTATAATATTAACTCAAACTTTAAAAAGCATCCACTAATTATTAATTATTAGCCAAAAGTACATGTTAAATCTCAATGTTTATAATAAAAAACAACTTTAACTATAAAATTTTAAAGCCTTCAAATTCAAATTGAACATTAATGTTTCCAAAAAGTTTAGAACAAACTTTAAATTGACAAAACAATTTACGTCGTTAACTCTCAGTCGATTAAATGCTGACATTGGGCATGTTTAGATAACAACTAATCAGTTAAAAATTAGCTTATCGACTACAATTAATTATTTAATTTAGTTTGGTAAATAGATGGTTGGGTTGAATAAGCCAATCCAACTAGTCAAAAACAAGCTATTTGCATCGGCTGATTCCCTCAAATCAAAAATGTCAAGGGTGCGTTTACTTTTTGAAAATTCTCTAGTTTTCTAGAAAATTTTTTCATAAAATAGAAAATAATTAGAAAACATGTTTATTAATAAAAAATAGATCAATT
>JAOQMR010000007.1:14434542-14458143 GCA_027563865.1 Erythroxylum pelleterianum
TTATTAATTATAACAAATTTCATTATTTATTATTATAATAAATATAACAAAAGGATTTGTTAAATAAATTATGGACAAGTAATTTGGTGGTAAGTGGCTGCTTTTTTAGCTTGATGATTTCATACTCCTCTGTTGGGTGAGTACGTGTGTACATTGAAAGCTCTGTCCAAAAATGACGCAGTCTTATTCTTAGACAGAGTAAGACACCGTAACTTGTACAGGTGATCTGCACTCCCAAACATGAGACACACGAGAGTTTCTTCAAAGTACAATTTAGAGTTGACGCTCTTCTGTCTCATATCTTTCATCATAAGCAGCCAATAAAGACAGTTCATTCCAAATTGGTTATCAAATAATGTTGCTAAGGTTCATTATTACAGCTCAGTGAGGCTGATGAATTGGGTAGTAGACTAATATTTTTGTTAATCAACATTAATTCAATTTTGTTTTACTAGATGGATATTGAAACACTGATTACAGCTGGACTAAGCAAGAAAATCAGGAAAAAAGGAAAAGGAAGTGAAAGCTGTGAACTGAAGCCTAAGTGGGAGAAAGGCCTATGGCTCCATCTCCACTGTGAAACGGAATGAATTCTACCTACAAAAGCCATAGAAACCATTCCAAGGACGTTGACATTTGATTGTTGATGTTCTGCTTCCTTCTGCCATTGCATTATTAGCCCCGTCCCTGGTAAGTTTGTTTCTGTTTCTTTTGGGTCGCTGTCGTAGGCCAAGATCGAATCTTTCCTTTTTACATCAATAATTTCCACGAGTTTTTTTTGCTCAAGTAAACAAAATTAAAGGGTAGGTACTCCTATATAAGCTCGCCTCTCTCCTGCCAAACCGAACGTCTTCCACTCTTGGAACATGCAGCCATGAACTCATCGAGAAAGCAACCAGCTTTTGGCGATTTCATTATTGGTTAAGCTTAATCATCGTCAGAAAAAAAAAAAGAATCCAACGTGTTCACATGAGAGTTATCAGAAAAAGAGAAACCGCAGAAAGGGTGGTTTACTTGGAAATATGTAGTGTAGAAGTAGCAGTAGTAGTGATGTCAACATAGCTGGCTAGTGGGGGATGACAACCCCACAGCTTTCAATCTCTTCTTATTCACCGCTTTTCCTCATTGTCTGCATTAGACACTTTTTATATCTCAATTTTCAAGTATTATTATTATTATCCGTATTTGTTCTTTTCCTTTTCTCTCGGTATTGGGACATGGCTTTCTACTGTTATGAAGGTGACCTTGTATTGCATGCTCTGTTTTGGTGTGTGGTTGTGAAACAGTGTTAATTTGTTACAGCCAAGATGCTCTGTGCAATTCCAACTTGCAGTAGCAGACAACAATTACAGTATTATACTGCGTTACTGCCCACACCAACATTTTACTTAATAGTAACGCTCTGCTTCATCATTAACACCGTCATCATGATCACCATCGTCGTCATCATCTCATCTTGAGACTCCAAAATCCCGAATTTTGTTGTTCTGTAATAAAGGTTTATTCTTATTCACTTGGAAACATCAAACTACAAGAAAAGATTGGAGGGTTCAAGGAATTCGTTTCAACAGTTTAATTACTTGGGTTTCTTTTGGTGGGTCTAAATATATGTCGGTTAGACTGATGAGTTATGGCTTTTGGAGTGGTTTTGTTCAAGGTGGAAGGAATGCTGTAATAGGAATATTGTTGTCGGCGTGAGGTCACTTTCTGTCGGCATTGTCTGTATCCAACGATGATTCCCGAATTTGTTTATTATAAAGTACAACCAGGAGATTGATTGATTCATCAATTCATTAATTAGCAGCGGTTGTTTGCAGCTCTGAAAGCTGTCTCCCTCGTTTCTTCATTTCTAATCTGGACCTCAAAGGCTTATCTCTTCGGCACTTCTGGGTTTTAGTTAGTTTTCCTTGATTTGTCATTGTGGGGTGTCTATTAAAGCTTTAGGTGAGAGTTCAAGAGGGATAAGGGATTTGATACTCAATGTTGGAATGTGGGTAAATATTGATTTGATCGATCTTGGTACTGGGAAACCGACTCAATTAGCCGTTGGCAGATGGAGCTGAGGTTTCTCAGGACTTGGCTTCATCTTTCCACAACGACAGCTAGTACAGGTTTGAAGACTTCAGATTCTTTTTGTTCTTTTGTTTCTGAATTCAAGGACGTTGTCAGTATTCCGGCGGTTTTTGTTGGATTCGCCTGTTTCATCTGTGAATTTGATGTCTCTTCTTTTGGTTTGTTGGCATTTCGCCATTATTACTGATGGAAAATGCTTTACAGTGGGAGTTTCTCTGCAGCTTTATTCAATCATCTTAAACCATCTTCTCGTTAATTTGTGGTTGAATCATTTTAAACCTCCATTACGGAGCACCTATGTCACTAGAACATTATCCGCTCCTGTACCTATATAGTCACTTCTAAACTTCTGATTTGCCTTGAAACTAACGTTTCTTGCTTTTTTATGTCCTTTTCTTTCTCTTCTTCGCAATTCTGTGCTTATTGGTGTACTTTTGCTACAGGCTCAATGTACATTATCTTATACTGCACAAATAAATTTCCACATAGCTGAAGTATTTGCTTTACCAAATGTCAAGGGCTCTTGCAGCCGTATTAGGAGGTGCTGCAGGACTCGTGGCATTGGTGGGGATGATTGTTATTTTATGGCTTTGCCTATGTCGAAAGAACAGCATTTCAAGAACTTCTGAGACAGGATCTTCTGATCCATCTATGCAAGGTATCAATTACAAGGAATATATTTCGGGTGGGTAAGCAAGGAAGAAAGTGCAAAGATTAATTAGCTTATAAATGATTTTCTCTGATGATGTGCAGCAAGAAGACATGCTGAGGTCGAGTTATCATTACGGGAGGCAAGGCGCTTTGAGATGGAAGAATTGTCTCTGGCCACAAAGAACTTTAGTGACAAAAATCTGATCGGGATAGGAAAATTTGGGGAGGTATATAAGGGCTTACTTAATGATGGCATGCTTGTAGCCATCAAAAAGCGACCTGGAGCACCAAGTCAGGAATTTGTTGATGAGGTAAATATGAGTTCTACATAACTAAAAAAATGCTTGAATAGGATAAAATGTTTACATCTGAATTGTTTGACAGTGCATGCAAAAGTCTCATTTTCTTTCAAAAAATCAAAAAAGGAAAAACAATATTAAAAGGAAGGGTAGGTCAGATTCTTGCACAAGGAGTATGAGCCTGGAATCAAGCTTCGTTGTTTCTTGTATACACTTGCTCTACTGTTCCACTGGTGATGGTTTGACTTGGTGTTTGTGAACTATACTTGTTAGGTACGCTTTCTCTCCCCCATTCAGCATCGGAATCTTGTGACTCTTTTAGGGTACTGCCAGGAAAACAATCAACAATTTCTCATATATGAGTACATACCTAGTGGAAGTGTGTCTAATCATTTGTATGGTAACTCTCTAACCAATGACCGAATTTTACTTCTTCCATTGTTGCAGTCTAGACTTTGTTTCTTAAGTTAGGACATATCATAATTGTTCTCCTGAATTCATAAGTTTTGAATATTTGGACAATATGGTCTCTCTTTGTAAGAACATTATCTTATTCTCTTGCATGCTAAATTCTGATTATTACTTCGCAGGACCTAGTCAAGTCTCAGATGGGAAGCTAGAATTCAAGCATAGACTTGCAATAGCTCTAGGGGCTGCTAAAGGTGATCCTCTGCAAAATCAGTGAGCATTTTGGATTTCCTGGTATCAGTTTTTCTTTTCTTTGGATAATATCTGGTTCAATGCCAAAGAGAAAACTAATATGGATTGAGGAAACTGATATTGTATATACATTTGGAAGTTTGTGAAACTTGAAATGAATCAAAAGATTCATCTTGTTAAATGTTGAAATGAATATAATATGCCACCTCAAGTATTCCATCCTGTGCAGGATTGGCTCATCTTCATTCTTTAATTCCTCGCTTGATACACAAGGATTTCAAAACGTCCAATGTTCTTGTAGATGAAAATTTTATAGCCAAAGTTGCAGATGCAGGATTGCGTAATTTCCTGGGAAGAATTGACATAGCTGGCCCATCTTTACAAGTGACTGCAGATGAGATATTTCTTGCCCCGGAGTACTGCTTGTCAACCTTTCATTTCTTGTATGCTAATTGAATGTTGTATACTTTCCTTGCTCATTTGACACTGTTTGTGTACAGGGTGAAGGAATTCAGACGATTTTCTGAAAAGAGTGATGTCTTTAGTTTTGGTGTATTCCTTCTGGAGTTACTCAGTGGGAGGGAAGCAATCGTATCACCAACTTCAGACTCCAGCCAGAACCTTGTTGAATGGGTATGTCCAGTCTCATTGCATCACTGCACACGGAAATAAAGTCCTCCTTGATCTACTCTAGCAATTTACTTGCTGCGATTACTTTTATCCTCAATTGTGTGAAGATATAGGTAAATGGTGGGAGTAGAGCATATTATGCTAGCTTTGGTAAATACAACTGTTAAAGATATGGGCACCAACTTAGTCTGATCAAGCGTGGTAAAACAAGTGATTTATCAATATGGAACTAACTGTTTTCTTTCTGGCAGTGAAGTAAGTTGGATTTTTGCTATATGTTGCATAACACGAAAGATGCTGCTTAAAATTTGTAACGAATTTTATCTTGTGTTCTTATAAAGGTACAAAGTAGTGAAGACTACAGCCATTTTGACAGCATTATCGATCAAAGGATGGGGAGTAGCTTCACGCCTGAAGGTATGGAATCGTTCATTCAGTTGACAGTCAGATGTCTGGAACCGTCAAGCGAGAGACGACCTGCCACCAGTTACCTCGTAATGGAACTTGAGCGGATGCTTGAGAAAGAAATGAGCATGACAACAGTCATGGGGGAAGGAACTTCAACTGTGACCCTTGGAAGCCAGCTGTTTAGATCAACAAAATAAAAAAATAAAAAAATCTCAGTTACCAAATGCTTTATTGATTCTATGTTCTGTGCTTTTGATAAGTGTATAAAAGGACGGCTGTATTGTTTTGATTATTGGCATAGAAGTGTAAGAAAAGTTTGTTGTAAAGCATGATTTGTTGTTAATAGTAAAGTGGATGATTGCAATATCTTGTACATTTTGCAATTTGCCTTGTTGACATCAGCACTAATTTCTTCTTGCCTTCACATCGTAGGGTGGACCTAAAACTCGCAAAGTCCAGACTTTTTTTTGTCTTTATTCTGTCTCATGAAATTTTAGTCATTTATTTTATGGGACTTACACGAATTTTGAGATCCACCCTGAAATTTATTGGACACAATAATATAATGTAATATTGTAATATTGTCCTCCTACCCTGGCCCAAAAACCAATTAACCAAGAACAACGCTAAACCTCTCTTCTCGTCTCAAATCAGATGCTTTAGCTTCACCCTCACTTCAAATTCTGTTGCTACCTCGTTTCCATTTTCCGCGACAGATTTATTCAGATTGCGTCGCTCAATCAGAAGCCAGCAGTAGCGTCGATTGGGAGTCACCGTCACACCCAGAACCGGTCAACCCCAACTCCAAATTCATTTCATGCAGAAGATAGAACTTGCGCGATGCTGCAGTGCCTTTGCTTCAAGTCGTCGTCTGCATCAACATCGACGTCCTCGCCCACTTCTCCAAACGCAACCATCGATCTCCGGAATTCTCCCCCACAAGCAGAGGGTGAGGCTTCTATCGCAAGCTGTGCTTGTTATTTGTTTGTGTAAATGTTCCAATGGGGTTTGACTTGCTTATTTCTGTGACGCCAGCGACTTCAGCTGCTGGGACGTCAGCGACAACTGCTCAGCTTTCACCTGCCGTTAACCTCCGTCGCGAGTACACCTTCGCTTTCCAAACCGATTCCTACAAGGAGATTTGGTCTAGACTTGAAGATGGTCAAATTGATTTTTGTATGAGCAGTAATGATGGTGTGGATGCTCACCGAGACCTCTTAGATCAGCTGCTAAGGCCCGATAGAGAATGTGTGAAAGAGGCTCTTCGTCGCACTAGGGACAATGCCTTTACTCGCCTCATTTCCACTTGCTTTGACCAGTGTGAAAAAACTACCCTCCTCTGCCTCCTCCTCCGCCGAAGTGTTTCTCGTGCTCGTGATCTTTATCGCTCTCTTCACGATCTCCTTGGTGTACTTCCTCTTGATTTGGACACTCTTACTCGAGCCCAATGTGAGTCTGCCTTTGACATCTTTCTCCATTTTGATCAATTTAACAACCCTTTTCCTTGCCCTGATTCTCATAACTTCCAAGAAACGCGCCGCTGCTTTTCGCAGCTTAGACAACAATTGAACCGCAGAATCGATAAGTCTCATTCTAGAGTCCGCCTGTTTCGCAGAACCAATGTTGGCTTTGTTGTTTGTGCCATTGGTTCTGTTGTGGCTGTTGCTATATCTGCAGTGGCAATTGCAACTCACGCCATTGTCGCCATTGTCGCCTGCCCCATCTGCACTGCCACGTACCTTCCCCGCAACTTTACTAAGAAAGAGCGTGCCCATGTCAAGAAACTTGAGGCTGCAGCTAGGGGTGCTTTTGTGCTAAAAGGTGATCTTGGCACGATTGACTGTCTTGTAGCTCGTCTATATGCTGATATCGAAGGTGACAAGAATCTTATTCGCCTTGGATTGAAGAGCGGTCGAGATGATCATACCATTGTGGAGGTTTTGAAGCAGGTTAGGAAGAACCATCTCGATGTTCACCTTTCGGTTCTTGAGGAACATATATGCCTCTGCTTTAACTATGTCAACAAGGCCAGAGCTCTGCTTCTCCAGGAGATTCATCAATATCAGAGCTCGAGTTCCTGACCAAAATTTAACTTTGTATTGATTTCAAGTTACTTCACATACTCAATGATTATGACCTCATTTTTATATGTTATCCAATTCGGTAAGAAATAAAGCCTTTGCCTGGTATTTTTTATGATGAGCGCCAGGGCAATTGTGGCTCAGTGTACACAAAAAAGACCGAGTGAATCAATTAGTCAACATTTTTGTTTGAGAGGCGATCATATCATCCACAAGAATTAAGTAGCAATGCCTGGTTTATTCTGCTGTTGGTATTTTCTGCAAGTTGCTTACTGTTCTACTTTATAACTTTTTTGTTAACCTTTATGTATAACATATAGGTTAGCTCTTCAGGTGATTTTGCCTGACAAGTTCCTGAATGCTGGAGTCTGGTGAAACCTTTTGATATGAGATGTACGTAATGTATCTTAGGCATAATTCTGACATCTGTTTGATGTTACAAGTCGTCTAAATTTGTTCATACCTATGAAACCGATTCCATCTTGCCAATTGGGTCATGCTCGAAACGTGATGGAAATATAAATGCAGAAGCTTGCAGTTTGTGTTGTCATAAACTCACAAAGATTTGTTTTTGCAAGCCATACTGGAAAATAGAAAGCCTTTCTTCTTCAGTTTTTTGGTGTGATAGCTGGATAATATTCTTTTTTTTTTCACATTAGTTATTAGGAATTTCATATCGGACAAGTATGAGAATATTCAACAATTTATAATAGTGTGTAAACCTCCTCTTCTTGAACAAGCTTTTGGAGAGGTGAGTTAGGCTTTTCTAACATGGTATTAAAGCCTACTTGTCTCGATAGTTTGGGGCGGTACCCGGTTCCGTCTCTTTGTCCAATATGCTCATTAGATGTCCAACCCTGCTATGGGCTGGAGCGGGGTGTATCAGGAATCCCATATCGGATAAGTATGAGAGCATTCAATAATTTATAATAGTGTGCAAACTTTCCCTTTTTGAGTTAACTTTTGGGGGCAAGTTAAGTCTTTTCAATATGGTATCAGAGCTTGCTTGTCTCGATAGTTTGGGGCGGTGCTTAGTTCTGTCCCTTTGCCCAATATGGTCATTAGATATCCAGCCCTGTTTTGAGCTAAGGGGTGTGTGTCAAGAATTTCAAGTCAAATAAGTATAAGAACATTTAACAATTTATAATAGTGTGCAAACTTCCTCCTCTTATTTGTTGGGATAATTTAGGCCTTTCTGACATTAGCAGGTGATCTCTCCTCAGTTTTTGTTATGCAGACTCTGTTGTAACCCTTCTCCTTCTCTACAAATTATTAAAGTCACGCGGGCAGCAAGTATCTATGCTTTGTCCACTTTGGCCACACGACCAAGATATCGAGCCCTGTCCCTGGAGCTTCAAACATTCCTGTTAAACTAACTTATTTGAGAACCTGTCACTGAAAGTAACAGTATCATGACGACTTCGATTAATGAAAAGATAACAAAGAAGTGCCAATGTAAGCCACAGGAGATTAGACAAAAATGATGCATGTCATTTTGAGAAATAGGATCATGCGACTGACAGGCACTGGAGAGGAGAAACTGAAGATGGCACTGGAATCTCTCCATAAGCCTAATTTAACATTCAAATGTTTTCCTTTTCACTTTTGCGTGTGAGAATAATGTTATATTTATATTCCACTAATTTTAGCCATCCTTCATCGCTTTTACTTCAAGGAGGTCCAGTCCAAGAGCTGCTTTACCAAGCAACACAGAACTTGCTGCGTTCCACGTATACAAACATCATACATTCGTATAAACTACAATTAGGGGTAAGTTGGAAGCAATGTTTTGTGTTTCTTACCATACCGGCTAATATCGTACCAATTTTTGTTACCAAATTCCGGTACCTTGAATACCGGTAAAATATGAAAAATTTTAAAACTATAAGATTAAATTGAAAATTTTTTAACCTAGTTGTCAGAGCCTCCTTTCTCACTGTGCCCTTCCCCATTTCGGCCGCCTCTCTTTCAAATGATAGGTCTCACTCTCTCTCGCCGTCCATTTGTTAGTGTTTTTCTTGTTGTTGTCCATCACTACCGTTTCTCTACAGAGCTGCTTCTCCATCGCTGCCGTTGCTCCACCTTCATACTGCCATTGCTGCTTGTCACAGTCACAAGTAAAGCAAATAAAGTTGAGCATATGGTACAGTTTCAGTTGTTGGAGTAATTGGTAAGCTTTGCATGTTCTTGTAGTTGGAGCAAATCTCGGTAGATTGAGAGCAATAGAGTACTTGTGACATGTAGAAGAGGAAGCAGAGCATCAAAGTTGCAAACCACAGAAGCACCACAAGTCACAAAGAAAAGCAATTATGGATTTTAAGTGTTGAATATGTGGTCGTTTGTATATCCTATAAATCTTTCAAAGTTTTATTGTTTTAAATATGGTGCATGACAATAAGATTTAGTTTTATAGGTTTATAGATATGGATTTCATTTAATTAATTTTTAATATTTTTTAAAAATTTTAAAAATGAAAATAAATTGCATATTGTAAAATTTAAATTATTGAATAAAATTTAATATATTGTTAATTAATTAATTTATAAAAATAATTAAGATGACAAAAGTCATTTATCTTTTTAATTTATAATTATAATTATGATAATATTATTTTTATTGTCAAAATTAATATTTATTATAATAAAATTTTTAATGATGTCTGTATTACTTTTAATTCAATCATAATTATTATTTTTTGCTAACAAACATATTTTTATTTATATGATTCAGATTCTTATATTTAAAATTCATTTGATTATATTAATAATATAAATTTACTTTAAAATTTTTCTTTAAGTAATAATCGTGATTTTTATTATATGTGGAATATTGAAAATAATATTAAGAAAAATAAATAAATTGTTACTATTTAAATTTCTATTATTATAATTTTTGGAGATAAGGTTGGTGTAAAATTATAAATTATACAGTACAATATATTGAAAGACTATTTTGCAAATTTTAAAAAATTCAAGAACTATTTTATAAATTTAAAAAATTTCTTGAAACAGTACCAATTATTGACCAATACCCGTACAGTATCGTATCAGAACCAAATTTGATATCGTACTAATAGCGATATACCGGTACGGTATTCAGAACATTGGTTAGAAGTTTAGAATTCATCTAAATAGCTATTCTAATATTTGGAGTAGTAATAAATTTCTAGTGATCTAAGCATAATTGATTTATAGTTATAATTCTTCACACTTGTTTAAAACTTAAATTTCCATATAAGTAATTAGCTATTTTTAAGAAATAAATCCAGATGAAAATTGTTCTTTATGAACAAACAATACTAGTGATAATCTTAATTTTTAATAAAAATTTTGAGACCTTTGGAAACATTACCTAAATGTCTTATCTTTTAATTAGTTTTATTTGAGAGGAAGTAATTGGTGTTGAAATATAAATGAAAATAAGGAAAAAGAGAATAAAGGAAATAAAAGATCTTTCATTAAAAGTAAAGAAACACTAGATATACATAAATCCATGCTTAGGATTGATATAAATTACAAATTAGGCTAAGTATGATTGTGATAAATTACAAATTAATTCTTTAAAAGATCTTTTGGTTTCTTTTCCACCAAAGTTTGTATACTGTGTTATTAAGAGATATTTTAAACACAATCCAATTAGCATCCTTTTTCTTCTGTTTGAGTCTTAACTAGACAATGACACTATGTTATCTTAAGGTTAGGAAAGTAGTTGAGATAGTAAGGGGCTTTTCTGACTTAAGTGAGGTCGCGAGTTCAGACCTACCTTCATGTATGCAGCTGTTTAAAACTTAAGACTAGAGTTTTGCCTTTCACAAGAGACCTATTTGACTTGAGCGGGGATTAGACTGGGTGTAGATGGGTAACCAAAAAAAAATTGCAAAGTAATTGAATTTTATACCAAAGGAATGAAGAGATCTTGCAGTTGAAGAAGATCAGGTGTTCAACTTTTTTTTAAAGCTTGGACGTGAAGCATAAAAGTGTTAGGGTGCTGAGAAATTTATTCACTCGATCAAAGTGTGTTCAATCTTTCCCTTACTGCAAGCCAAAAGATGACTAAGGCTCTAGAACAAGTCTGCTTTGAACCAAATAAGTTTGTTCCATGGAACTCTAGGGCCTTGAAGTCTCAACCAGTCTTTGTATGAAGTAGTTAAAAAAACTCCTAAGGGATGTTTGTTCCAACTAATTTTGTCCTTTTGGTTTGGAGAGTGCTGACTAAGCAGATTTGTTGAAGTTAGAAAGTTGTTAATCAATTGTATTAAGGAGCTATAATTAAGAACATCCCTGAATGAAGCTATTTTAGGGATGTGTCCTTGAAGATGAGAGATGTCAGGGTATCTTCTTAAAGGGCCTACACTTATCTAGTTGCCATTCTAAAACAAAGTTGAAGCATCATTTCCTATCTTATAAAGGAATTCCAATTTAACCTTTTCCCTCAGCTTAAAAATGTGGATCATCATCTATGATGAGTTAGACTTTGGTTTTGTGCACCAAAAGCTCTTATTCCTTGAGAAGTAGGTATGTATGCATTTAGTCCAAAGTGAGTTTTTATGTATGATTATCCTCCATATTCCCTTTATTATCCGCACTTTATTGGTGGTTCTAACTGGTCAAATCCTTAAGCCTCCTTCCACTTTAGGTAAGCACAAGTCACTTCATTTAACCTTTGTCACTGATTTGGATTTGATTTTTTCTGACTAGAAAACTTCTTAATTAGTTGTTTAATGGGCGTGACAATACTAATAAGGAGCACTACATAAGATGTGTAATGGAAATGGAGGTTGTCAAGATTGATTTAACTAATTAAATTCTACTAAAAAATGACTAAATTCTTTTACACCAACTTGAGATCCTTTTCTTTATCTTTTCTATAAGGGGATGGAGGTTAGAATAAGCTGGCCTTTTAGAGGAAGTTAGGATGCCTACGTAAGAAATAGGGAGTTTGGATACTTTCAAACCAGATAAGTAGTTGAACTAAATCGTCAGACCTTAAGCATCTAGGGATAAAAAGAGTTCGCTATTCTCTTTATTGATAAAAAGGGTCAAAAGTTTGTTGAAAAGTTTTTAGAGTAACCATAAGAGCACTAATTGAATCAAGATCAACCTTGGAGAAGAGTATAAGATCATCTACAAATGAAAGATTGCTAATTCCCATGTAACATCCCAGATCGCCCGCTTACAGATATTGTCCGCTCCCTCACGGTTTTGCTTTTCCCTAGGCCTTCCCAGGAGGTCACCTATCCTAGAACTACTCTCATCCAAGCACATTTAACCTCGGAGTTCTCATAGGATCCGGTGCATTAGGCCATGAAAAACGCGTCTGTAAGGGAGAGATATCCATACCCTTATAACGCGTACTTCGTTCCCCTCTCTAACCGATATGGGATCTCACACTCACCACCCCCTTAAAGCCCAGCCCTCTTTGGGGTCCAGCCTAGCTGGCACTTCGGGACGGGAACTAGCTCTGATACCACCTGTAACATCCCAGATCGCCCGCTTACAGATATTGTCCACGGTTTGCTTTTCCCCAGGCCTTCCCAGGAGGTCACCCATCTTAGAACTACTCTCACCCAAGAACATTTAACCTTGGAGTTCTGATGGGCTCCGATGCATTAGGCCATGGAAAATGCGCCTGTAAGGGAGAGGTATCATACCCTTATAAGGCGTACTTCGTTCTCATCTCCAACCGATATGGGATGTCACATCCCAAGCTCTTACATTTAGAAAGGAATTTGAACTTCTTATAAATTCTGATACTTTGCTGATGAGTCCATTAAGGATTTCCATACCTATGGTGAATAAATAAGGTGAAAGGAGATTCTTTTGACTTATTTGTTTGTCTCCTTTAATGATGTTCGATCTCTCTCCATTAATTAGGGTTTCGAAAGAAGTTGAAGTGATATATTGCTTTATCCATTGTATAAATTTGACAGGGAACAAAAGTTTATAGAGAGTTTAAGATGAATTTCCAATCTAGTGAATCAAAAGCTTTATGAAACTATGTCTCTATTGCTTAATTTTTATTAAATTCGTTCCTATTATAGTTCTTAAAAAACTTGTAACTATCAAAATATTGTCCTTAGTTTGTCTTCCCTTAGCAAAGGAACCTTGTAAAAAATTGAACTAGTTTTATTTTGAACCTATCACCAAATAGTTTAGCTATAGCTTTGTATATGGTATTATAGCAAGAGATTTTTCCTATAATCTTTCATTGAGCTAGGAGATTATACCTTAGGGACGAGATAAATGAAGGACATTCAATTCCCTTAACATTTTTACCTTATTCAAGAATTTTAGAATTGCATTAATGATTATTATCTTAGTGAGACATCAAGTTTTTTTTTTAAAAAAAGAATAAAGTGTTTAGACCATTAGGTTTAGTGGCCTTATTAGGACTAAGTGCAAAGAGAGAAACTTCTACATCTCTTGCATTAAAAGGCTTGGTCAAGAACTTAGCCTCCTACTTAGATAATTGGTCATTGATAAATGATTGCAAAGTGAAAACTGAGGAGTTTGCTTCAGTAAGAGAGTCAATTATGTTGGAAAAGAAACACATTACTTCCTAGTGAATGTCAATTATTTAACTTAATAAGGTTCCATGCTCAATTAATAGGGAAATTATTCTATCAATGTTTCTTCCAGATAACACTAAGTTGTGAAAGAAACTTGAGTTGTTATCCCATACTTTCGCCATATAATTCTTGATCTCTATTTTAATATAGAATGGTTAATATTAGTAACTTGGATTAGATTAAGAAAAACTATCTTGTTCTTAGCTCGTAAAGATTCATTAAAGGAAGTGAGGTATAAGGAGCTTTGTATTCTTTCAAGAGCTTTCTTTACTCTAGAAACTACCAAAGAAGTGTTGGTGATCTTACTTTCATTGGGTTAATTGATAAAACAAACACACGCAAGAGAGAGGGGGGGGGGGTGTTGAATTGTATGTAACCTAAAAAATTTTCGTAAGTTACTTTCAATTAGTATAAAGAAATGAGCCTGTTAAAATGAAAAGAATCGTCAGTAAGTTGAAAACATAAGGAACCTATTATAAAAGTGAAGAAGCCTTTTGCTGAAATAAACACACACACAATATAATGCGAAAATATAAAAGATAAGAGGAGAGAGAGAGAGAGAGAAGAAGGATGTAGTCGATTTATATTAGTTTGACTTATAGCCCAAGTCTACGTCCAATCCTCAAGTATCCAACTTGAGTGTTTCACTATAAAATCAAGTAGTAACTTGACGAGCCTCTCCAAACTCACGAGTTAATATTTTTTAAGATTCTTCAACCTTCCATACTAGTAGTATTTTACTAGCCTATACAAGATCTCAAAATAAAAAAGGGGTTTGCTCGTATGAGCTTTACTGATCTCTCTTAACATAATTTAACTTTTTAACACGCAAGAGAATTTTTACAAAGATATCCCTTTCAAGAATGTATATGCTTTTGATGAATTTTGACAATATAACTTCGTAAGCTTCTGTATCGTTCAGTTGTATTTCACAGTTGCATTAACTCTTCCTTAAATAGGAATTTCTTCAATTATTTGTTTCTTCACTTGAATTCTTAATCAATTGGATTGATTTGAGTTTAAATAACTTTGATGTCATTTTTACAAAAAATCTTCCAATAATCACGAAGCTCATATATGACCTTCATAATTAGTAGGATCCTTCGGATAAACTATTTCTAATAAGCTAAGTTCATAAAGAAGGTTCCTGCAAGAGAAAATATATTTCTTATGATTTTATTTCCTTTTGAGAATGAGGTCGTTAATTATATAAGGAAATAAATCCAATTTGAAATTTGAAATATTATATAGTTATTGTCAAAATCGTTAATCAAAAACTTTGAGCTAACAATCTCCCCCTTTTTGATGACAACAAACAATAACATATATATTTTCAAATTTTAACTAATAATGAAGGGTTTCAAAAAATACCTGTAGAATTTATAAGTTCTTATTGATTAGAAGGAGCTTTTCCTTTCTTAGTAAGGAGCCTATCGTTACAAATCACAGATTAAAACTTCATAGATTCAATTAATAACATATATCATAGATTCATCATGCTCACAAATCATGCAAGCATATCATACATCTTTCAAAATATATTGTCATCTTAATTCTTCCCCTTTGTCATTATCAAAAAGTAGAGGGAGCAGTAAAGTTATTGAAGAGATATGTAACATGTCATGCTCAAAATTATGCAAGGAAAAAATATATCATTAACTCTTGACTCACCCCCTTTGTCGTTATAAAAAATATGTATCTACTCTTTCCTTGCATTAAAGCTGAGAATTCTTCACAAAAGGATGGATTAGTAGCACTAAATATTATGTCATCAACATATATTTGCACTGTAAGTAAAACATTCTTCTTTCTCTTAATAAATAAGGTTTTCTCAAGTAGAAAGTTACTTAACCTCTCATACCATGCTCGAGGAGCCTGCTTTAAAACATATAAAGCTACTTCATCACATAATCTGAATGGTTTTCATCTTCAAAATATGGGGGTTGCTTAACAAATAATTCTTTGTTAATGTAACCAATTAAGAATGCATTTTTAACATCCATTTGAAAAAACTTGAAGTTTTTATAGCATGCAAAGACAAGTAAAATTCTAATTGATTCCAATATGGAAACAAATGCATAAGTTTCGTCAAAATCAATACCTTCTTGTTGATTATAACCTTGAGCTACAAGCCTAATTTTGTTTCTTACCACTTTATCATTTTCGTCAAGTTTGTTTCGAAATACCCACCGAGTCATAATGATTGACTTATTTTGAGGATAAGGTATTAGATTCTAGACTTTGTTTTTATCAAATTGATTCAGTTCGTCTTTCATGGTTGAAACCTAATTTTCCTCAATAAGGACCTCTTCAATGGTCTTTGGTTCTATTTGTGAGATGAGAGCCTCAAAGATGTTCTTGAATGATGATCTTATTCTTAGACTTTTAGAGGGATCTCCTATAATATATTGATGTGTATCAAGACCTATCCATTCTCTCGGTGTTTTTCGTTGTATAGGCTTCTACTGAGATGAAGGAGCTTGCTCTGTTCTAACTTTAGATAGGCCTTCTTGATTTTGTAATTCTAAGGCTATTATTGGTGTAGTTTGATTCTTCGATGTATTTTTAGGAATCAAAAGATGCTCTTCATCATTTGAATTAGCTACTGTTGTCGATGTTAATGCTTCGTCAAATACCACATGTATCAATTCATCTATCTTCTTTGTTATTTTATTATATATTCTGAATTCTTTACTAGCAGTACTGTAGCCCAGAAAAATATCTTCATTTAATCTCATATCGAACTTTCTAAGGTTGTCTTTTCTATTGTTTAGAATGAAACACTTGCAGTCAAATGCTCAAAAGTAAGCAACATTTGGTTTTCTTCCTTTCGATAGCTCATAGGAAGTCTTTTTTAGAATAGGTCTTATAAGACATCTGTTAAGTACATAACATGATGTGGATATTGCTTTTACCCAGTATCCATGAGGTAGCCACTTTCACACAGCATGGTCCTAACCATATCAACCAAAGTTATGTTCTTTCTCTCTATAACTCCATTTTGTTGAGTTGTCCTTGGATAAGAGAAGTTGTGAGTTATACCATTGTTGTCATATAATTCTTCAAACTTTATGTTATCAAATTATCCTCCATGATCACTCCAAATTGAAGTGATGCAGTACCCTTTTTCTATTGAAAATTTTCAATTTTACTAATTTCAGTGACCTTTGCTTTATTTTTATCTGCAAAGACAACATTACCTCCTTCTTTTCTTTCAATGTAGTTGAAGTGTGATATTTCACCTGTCATGTGTCTCAAACAACCATTACCAACTATCCATTAATTCTCTCTTGTCTCTGTTTTGAAACATATCTACAGAAAAAATTATCTCATTTTAGGCACCCAAAATTTTTTGGGTCCTCTGGGTTAGTATTTTGACCTTTTGGTCTCCAAACATACATCTGAGATAATTTCTTTTTTCAAAAATTACAAGAGTGACTAATGTGACCATGTTTACCACATTAATCTCACAAAACAGATGACTGATAATTGATATGATTTTTGTCACTTAGCAGGTTCCTACTGTTTTGGCTATAGTTGCTGCTAGATTTAACAAAGAAGTTTTTGTATGGCTTGATATTGTTATTTTCATTGTATCCTATTTTAGCCTTATCAAAAATGCATTTACCACTACCAAGCAATGCATCAAGGTTCTTCTTTCCATCAACGAAATTTTCCATATTTTTTTTTTCTGAAGATAAGATCTTTCTAGCACTTTTCTCCTTCTCAAGTTCTAAGGTGGCGACTTTTTCTTTTAACTATTTTACCTTATCAGAATCATTTTGAGCAACGTATTCCAAATTAGCTACTCTTTCTTCTAGAGCTTCCTTTTCAGAAACCTTTTGCTTATATTAAACCTCAAGAGATATATTCTTGGTTGCCAAATTTTCATTCGCAGATTCCAATGATTTAATCTTACTCTTTAGAGATGCATCATTGCTTTTGGACTTCTCAGCTTCTTTCAAAAACTTCACTATCAACCTTTTGTACTGATCATACAATTCATGATATGCATTTTTCAATTCTTCAACTTCAATATCAGAGTCAGAATAATATACCTCATCATCTCTTGATTCAGCTATGAAGCAAACGTTGCTGACTTCTTTTGGTTACTCTTTTTCAAATTTTCAGAATCCTCACCTGACCAAGCTGCAGACATCACTTGCTTTCTGGATTTTCTATTCTCTGACTTGTCCTTTTGAAGAAGACGACTTGTATGTCAAGGCTTCTTACAGTGATAGCATATGATTTGATTGCTTTGTGTATTGCTATCGCTGCTACTGCCTTTTGATAAGAAACCAGTTGTTTCCGACTTTCTTATTTCATTCTCTTTTCTTCATCAACTTCTTTTTATAGTAGCGGGCATATTTTTTGACTATAAAGTTGAACTCGTTGTCTCCATCTATTTGTAACTTAGTGTCATTTTCATCACAGTTTGATTCGTCAGTTACTTTTAGTGCCATTCCTTTTCTGTAGGAGGATCCCTCATCTCGCCTAAGCTCGATTTCATGGATCATCAGATTTTCTCACAGCCAGTTGAGTGAAATAGTGTCTAGATCCTTTGTAGTTTCTAGAGCTGTCACCTTATGTCTCCATTCCTTTGGTAGTGACCTCAAAACCTTTGTTACGAGCTCAACATTGGGATACATCTTTCCCAACTTCTACAGGGTCGTGATGATGTTGTTGAAGCTTCCAAAGAATTCATCTATGGTCTCTTCCTGTTTCATGCCAATAGTTTTGTATTGATGCATTAAAGGACTTATTCTATGCTTCTTTACCTCATTCGTTCCTTCAAATGTGACTTAAAGTTTGTCCTACATTTCTTTTGTTATAGAGCAGTAGGATATCTTTTCATATTCTTATGGAGACAATGCACATATAATGTGATGTTTTTCCTTAGCATTTAGTTGTGCATTTCTCCTGTCAACATCAGTCCATACTTTTACGTTGTCAGAAGTGAAAATTGTAGCTCCAACTTTAATTGCTTGCCATAATTCAATATATACAGATTGGATATATATGGTCATTCTCTTTTTCTAGTATGAGTAGTTGTTTTCATTGAAGTAAGGAGGCTTTGAGACGGATTGCCCTTCAAAACTTCTCAAGGTGTTTTCCATGATCTATCACGTGCTATAAAATACAAAAATGTGAAACCTCGCTCTGATACCAAATGATAAAGTAAACACACGCAAGGGGGGGTGAATTATGTGTCACTTAAAATTTCTTTTCGTAAGTTACTTTCAATTCGTATAAAGACAGGAGCTTATTAAAATGAAAGGAACCGACAACAAGTTGAAAACAGAAGGAACCTATTATAAAAGTAAAGAAGTCTCTTGTTGAAATAAACAACACACACAATGTAATGCGGAAATATAAAAGATAAGGCAAGAGAGAGAGAAGAAGGACGTAGTTAATTATAATGGTTCGACTTACAACCCAAGTCTACGTCTAATTCCTAAGTATGTAACTTGAGTGTTTCACTATAAAGTCAAGTAGTAATTTGATGAGCCTCTCTAAGCTCACAAGTTAATATTTTTAAAGGTTCTTCAACCTTCCACACTAGTAGTATTTCACTAGCCTCTAAAAGCTCTCAAAATGAAAAAAGGGGTTTGCTCGATATGAGCTTCATTAATCTCTCTTAACAAAATTTCACTTTCTAACGTGAAAGAGAATATTTACAAAGATATCCCTTTTCAAGAATATATATGCTTTTGATGAAATTTGATAATATAGCTTTGCAAGCTTCTGTATCGTTCAGTTGTATTCCACAGTTGCATTGTCTCTTCCTTAAATAGACATTTCTTTAATTAGCCATTGCTTCACTTACATCCTGAGTCAACTGGATTGATTTGAATCTGAATAACTTCGATGTCATTTTTGCCAAAAATCTTCTAGTAATCACTTAGGAGGAACCTTTTGAATAAACCATTTCTAATAAGCTAAGTTTATAAAGAAGGTTCCTGTAAGAGAAAACGTATTTCTTATGATTTTATTTCTTTTTGAGAATAAGACCGTTAATTGTACAAGGAAATAAATTCAATTTAAATTTTGAAATATTATATCGTTATCGTCAAAATCGTTAATCATAAACCTTGAGCTAACATAAATTTCTTGATATGTTGAAACAACTCTAAGATAACTTACCTCTTGTTAAAGCTTTGGTGTAGCTAACAAAACATATGGAACCTTTGAAAGCACTACTATCAAACAAGGAGAAATTGGTGAAGTGGGAGACAACTACTCTGAGCAAAAAGAGCTCAAAAGATAAGAAAAGCAAATTACCATAGAAGAAAATAGATCCAGAGAGTTTCTTTATTTCTTGTGAAATTGATAGTTTAAAAATAAATAAGGCTTTAGCATTTTCGTTGTTTGAGAAATTGTAAATAGGAAAACTTAAACAAACTAGTATAAGTGTGCAACTAACTGATAGATCAGTAAAATATCCTAGGAAAATTATAGAAGATTTGCCAGTTAACGTTGATAAGTTTATATTCCCAACTGATTTTGTGATTCTTGACATAGAGGAGGACATATAAGTGCATTTAGACCTCGGTTGACCCTTTTTAGCGGCTGCTAAGTCAATAATAGATGTTGACGAAGACAAGTTAACATTCAAGGTAGGGGATGAAGAGTTCGTTTTTAGAGTATCTAATGTCATCATTCATGCCCTTGAATTTATAGATGTTATTGAAGCTAATGAGTTTTGTCATGATATTTTGCATCATTCTACACTTAAAGGTCCACCAAAAACTTCGAAGTTCAAGGAATAAACCATTTACCTCCGACAATACTTTTTTTTTTAATTTTGGCTAATTCACTTTTTTTTAAAAGAGCCAGCTTACCACGAATGTGCTAATGGACGATAAGAGTTAAAATAGAGTTTATACTTTGAGATTTAAGCCAATTAAACACATTATAGTTGAAAAGGTTTTATCTCTTCATGAATTCATTAGAAATTAGGACATCCTCATTTTAGGAAAGCTAGTCATATTATCAAACTAATAATTTTCACGTTTTTTGTCTAATAAAGAACCATGGTCCTTTTGTTTCCAAAGAAAATTGTCTTATGTTCCTTTAGCTAGTGTTGAATACATAAGTAAAGCTCTATTTGATATTGTCCATTCTGATGTGTGGGAACTGCTCCTACTATGACCGTTTTAGGTTATAGATATCTTATTCTTTTTATAGATGATTTTACATGTTTAACATGGATAAAAATAAAAATAATTTCTATTTCATATTTTGTCTTTTGAGCAAAATATTGATGCCAATTCAATTTCAAAATTAAGGCATTTTAAGTTTATGGATGATTTTCTTGTGCAGAATGACACATCAAAGCTCTTAGGCTCAGGCTCCACTGCGACCCATCTATACCATGGCTGGTGATCACAAGCAACTCACTTTCTTCATTGTTGTCACATAAAGTACGTTTAGGTGTGTCCCTTATCCCTTCTTTTAATTATAGTCCTAATCCTCTGTCAACAAGTCCAAGTCCAATTTAATTTCTTCATTAACCACCCTCTTCACTATTGCAGCTCAATCATCTCCATCCTATTGTCACTAGGATTCCATCCTCTCATCATTAACTTGTGAATATACCGCTATGAAGTGTTTCTTGTTGTAAAGGAATGCAAATAGTATGATGGAGTTGATTATTCAGAAACATTCAACCTTGTTGTTAAGGCAACTACAATCCATACAATACTTGTTCTTACAATTTCTTATGGCTAGTCGATTAGACAACTGGATAATTCAAATGCCTTTCTTTACAGTTATTTTAATCATGAAATCTCTAAGGATCAACCAATTAGCTTCCATGATCTTGCAAAGTCAAACTGTATGTGTCATTTATGTAAGTCATTTTGTGGCCTCAGATAAGCCCTATATGCTTAGTTTCATCGCCTCACAAAATTTCTCCATAAACTGATCAGGTTTCAATCTTTAAAAGCAGATACTTCATTTTTCATCTTAACTCTTGAGACTCATAAAATTATTTGTTCTTGTTTATATGAATGACATTCTTGTTATAAGTTCAACAGAGAGTCATGTACTATGGTTTATTACTCAAATGTCTAGTTGAAGATCTTAATCAATTCCATTATTTCTTAGATGTTGGCCGTTTGTATATTTATCTTTCCTTTTTGTTCATATTTAATCTTTATATCTTGTACAACATTATATATTATGTAATAGTAATATGAAACCATTAATTTGGTTGTCTAGGTAGTCATGTGAATCACCCATTGATTCGATTATCATATCTTATCAAACATGGCCTGTTGATTCAATATGGACATCCCTCATTATCACTTTTCTATTTAGTACTTCCGCACTTTGTTTCTTCAGAAAATAATAGAGCTAAGTTTTCTTTTTTAAAATTATATAAGTTTTCTTTTGTAAATTTATAAATAAAATTTTAAAAAATAAAAAAGAAGAAAATGGTTCAAACTTATTTAACAACAATGGAATTTGTATAATTGATCCTCAGTAAAGTTTCCTTATTATCTTTATATAATTTTTGAATTATAAATTAAAATCTTTAGATCAACTAATTTTTTAATTCTATTTTTATGAACACATTTTTATCTTTTAATTTTCCAATAGCAAGTTCTTTTATCTTCTATATATATTTAATTTGAAATATAAAGAAAAGTTTTTGTAGTTTCATCACTTAAGATTGATTTTCGTTTCTTTACATGATATATTGAAAAATATGATTGATCTTAATATCTTTAATCTTTTTTTATATGTATTCACGCGTGATAATAATAGTTATTAATATTTCTTGGTAATTTTTGTTAAATAATATATATAATTAGGTATAATCTAAAGGTCTCTTTTGTCCTCTACTTAGATATGCATGCTTGTTACTTATATTATGTATTAACCAATTAAATAAAGACAATGGAAGTATAAAAAGTTAAAACATATTTTAAATTCTTGTAATACACATAAATTTCTTGAAGAATACAATTTTTGCATTCATTTATACGGAAAAAAGCTTACTTTGATAGTACTTAGAATTTAATCTTATGAAAGTATGGCCTTTAAAATTTTCCCTTTTATTATAAGTATTAACTTTATTCTTTTTATATGTTTAAAGGATCTTAGTTTCATTTACCTAAGCTTTCAATGTTCTTTTTTATAAGTTATTTATTTTCAAATTTTACTGTTTTTGTTATTAAGAATATTTTAATTCACCGTTAATTTTTCAATCTAAACTTATACCAACAATCTCATTCCAACCCTTATTGAATTATTTTTTTTGGAAAGAACTATTTAAGAGTTGATTAGTAGTCACATGTTATAAATTTATAAAGTATTCTATCTCATCTCTTACTAAGAAATTTGATACTTGCCGCATTTAGATGTCAAGATCTCTCCACTTACATTGATATTCCTTTTAAGGCCTAAATCTACAATTCGTATTAAAATGACTATTTTAATTTTATTTCTATATATATATATTTGAAGGATCTTAGTTTTATTTAATAGGTTTTTGAAGTTGTTTTATAAGTACCTTCTGTTATTTAGAATATTCTAATAGTGTTAACCTTTTTTCATAAATGCAATAACCTAAGTTTAGACTAACATAATAACAATCACATTGCAACCCTTACTGACTACTCTTTCAAAAAAAAGAAAAATTAAAGAGTTTGATTAGTTTATAAAATTTTAAAGTATTCCTCACCTCTCAGTTTTAATACGAAATTTTTGATATTCATTTTATGTTAGGTGCCATAATCTTTCATTTATACTTTGATATTTCAATTAAGGCCTAAATATATAATTCAGTCACAATTAAAATCTATATCCATATTCTTCTTTCTTTCTTAACATGTGATGATTCATTTCTATACTCCTCAAGTTACCCTATTAGAAACTGTTTTATACTTGTAGTCATTATTAGTGGCACTCTTTGCCCTTATTGTTTCAAGGCATTATAGGCTCATTTTCCTTTGATTCATCCTCAACTCAACATTATAATCATGGAAGTTACTTTTGATGTTATATGAAACCCAAGTAAGAACATTGAGACTTCTTATGTTTGGGTTTCTTACTTTTGAAGAGGATCATTAGAGGCGCATTTCCCAATTTGAAGAAGATGATTTGTAACATAGCATTTATCTACCTCTTAATAAACCCGTTAAGAGGTGAATTCTTCAAGTCAAGTCGTTTTTGTTCTCAATCTTAGAAAGGATTTCAAAGATTGTACTTTTAGTAAAACTGG
>JAOQMR010000007.1:14458243-14469134 GCA_027563865.1 Erythroxylum pelleterianum
TGGCTATAGATATATTAGCCACTGAGCTGTGTAGCTCACCCCATTATTTTTCCCTCCTCAGGTGTGACTCTCGACGATAGTTAAATTCCTGCAAGGCATCGGACGCTCCTCAATAGTTCATTGAGCATATCATTATTAAGCATACTGATGTATTTTGTTCTAAGCATAAATGGTACGACGTGTGTAAGTGAAGCTGGTTGCTGTGTAGATTGACTTAAAATTTTCTTGTGGATAATTATGGTTGAAATGAATGTTTGGCTTCCGCGGTTTCTTTCTTGTGGTTGTCCTGACAAAGCACCCTGGGTTTAGTCTTGGGGGTTGGGACTTGGGCCCAACGGTCTACGTTTTCGACTCCGTTTTGGATAGTTGGGCTCCGGGAACGGGGTCCAGCAAATAAGGGATAATCACTAGATCCTGTCTTAGAGACTTATCTCATTTTGCTTTTGTTTCTTAAATTAAACATAAGACTATAGAAGAAGCTCTTAATGATGAAGTTAGGTTCTCTCTATGAATGAGGAGTTTAACTAATTTAAGAGTCGTGAGGTTTGGACTTTATAATTACCAAGTGAGTTCTAAAAAAAAGTAAAATGAATCAGGTACCATTATGAGGAATAAAGCTAGATTGATAGAAAAATGGAATAATCAAGAGGAAGGTATATACTTCAAGGAAAATTTTGTACTAGTAGCTAGCTTAGAAGCCATTAGACTATTACTTGCATTTGTATCCTATATAAACTTCAAATTGTTTAAAGTGGTTGTTAAAGGTGCTTTTTAAAATTGTTTTATTCAAGAAAAAGTTTACGTTGATCAACCTCTCAGTTTTGAAAGCCTGAATTAAGAAAATAAAGGAAGTATCTATTAATAAATCAATGTATACCAAGGAACTACTCAAATACTTCAAAATGGAAAGCACACCATTAGGGAAACCAATAAACATACAATTGTCAACCAATATCCTCTTGTAATTGGTCAATTGTTTGTTCGACAACATAATCATATTGGTCAACCAATATCCTCTTCTAATTGACCAATGTCACCATGTATGTGAACTTTTTCTTTCCAATGAGTTTGTTAAGAGATTGATTGAATACAATGGTCAACCAATAACTAGCAGAGTCAATCCTTAGAAAAATTAGATCTTCCAGTGAGTATGCATTAGGTTTAATCGATAATATTGGTCGACTAATAGACATTGGTCAACCAATATAGTTGAATGGTTAACCAGTATATCGGATTTAAAAGTAGGAACTCTATCTTTTTCTTTTCTTCACCATGGCATCCTCTCTTACCTATTTTTCTCTTTAAACCAAATCATTGACAAAGTTTCCCATTAGCAATCCACAATTAAAAACTCTCCTTCCAATTCTCTTCTTCTTTTCCTTAATTCATCTTTTTAAATAATCAATGAAGATGGCATTGTTGATTAATTCTCTCACATAAAGTTCTACCACATTCTCCATTATATCTCATTCTTCTCTAATGAGCTTCAGGTAATTTTCTCAACTCCAATGAGCTCCTCTACACCCAAAAACCTAATCTTTATCAACATTGATCACCAATTCATCCAACCCTATTTAGGGTAAGCTCAAACTCCACTGATTTGTTGATTTCTCCAAATTTCTCTTCCTTTCTTTCAATTAGCATTTCATTTAGCTTATTATCATACTTTTAAGTGTGTTTATGATTCAACTTTATGAATTATCCTTTAGATTGAATCAGAATTTGGATGATTTAGGATTCATAATTGAGGATTTAAAATTTTCACTTATTTTTAGTTAATGTTTATTAAATTGAGTGAAATTGCAAGTTGAATAAAGGTTTCTCAACTCTGAATTACATTGGATTGTGCTTAAATATGATTAAATATGAGATTTTAACACTTTTGTTTAATGAAATTTGAGAAATTTCTAAATTAATCTATTATGTGCATTTTTAAAAAATTAATGATTTACGACTATAATTAGGAACTTTTTTTAGATATTTCATATATTCAATTTCATTTAAATCTTATCATTCCCTAATCTAATTGAGTAATATCCACTTAGGATATTTTAGAAGAAATCGAGATTTTTTTAATTGAACATAATTATAGGCCTCGTTCATCAAATTAAGCCTATTACATTTCTTAATTTTAATTTCATAATGTGCATCTTTTCATAAGTAAACTCAACGTTTTTTGTTATCATATTTTGCACTTCTTAACTTTGATTTCTAGTCATTTCTACATATTTCATATTTTATCTTGCATTATGCTTTGAGGTTGATCTCTTCCCGTTGTGATGGTTGAAAAATCGAAGTTGATGAGATTGGATTTTTTGTGTGTGGAAGACCTGTTACTACGTTGTGGTGCCAAACATGAGCCTTTTTCAGTCCCAAGTAAGTGCTTGGATGTTTTTAAGGGATAATTAGAGCTAACTATCAATAGTAGAGAAATTTTCTTTTTCATATTTTCAAGTCCCTCATTATCAAGAAAGTAATTATCTTCTTTAATATGATTTAAATAAGATCAATTTCTTTTTAAGTATCTATGCATACTGATTACCTCAATTAGATTGAAATATATTAATTTCCAATGGCTCATATACATACTAGACAAAAGGCTTCTGGGAGACTCTAACTAATCTAAGTTATACTTAATAACGTGCATATATGCTAGAATTCACAACTGTATTTACCGATAAACCTTATGAAATTATTAAGATATTGGTAAAGAAATTTCTCTAGATTGCTAAGGGATATAAATCTATAAGTGTTAAGGTAAAATGTTCAAATATTTACACAAAAAAGGAGTCAAGAGAATTAGGAATTAAATCAATAAGATCGATCAATAATGTTTTACTAGTCAAGTGCTTATAGAAGCTTTTAATGGAAAAAGAATCCATATAATTCAAATGGATGAACTCATATTTCCTCAAGGAACAAAGCATTTGGAAAATAAACCCTAAACGCAACTCATCATGGACAATCAAACATTAAAATTAGAGTCAGTAATGAGAAGCTCACCTAGTTTTGGTATGATAATTAGCATGATTTAGGCCCCTTTCATAACCTTCCAAACTTCAATAGCTTAAGACTAAGTATCCTTGGCAACGTAAGAGTTGAAATCATCTTTGACAATAATGATTGGGTTTAGCCAAAGCTTCTCTCAAGGAGATTCTCATAAGAGGCATGCATAACTACAACCCAAACTAAGAAATATAAGACTCAATTCATTAGATAAGCCACATGTTAAAGAAGTTTAATAACCACACTTGCTTGGAGATTTTTATAGATCCTCACTTGACAGTTCCATGGGCTAAACTAGTTTGGAATAAGAATAATCGCCCCAAATGCTCCTTCATACTTTAGATGGAAAAAAGAAAAAAAAAAGACTATAGATGATGGATAGACTTAACCAAG
This sequence comes from Erythroxylum pelleterianum, assembly GCA_027563865.1. Lineage (NCBI taxonomy): Eukaryota > Viridiplantae > Streptophyta > Magnoliopsida > Malpighiales > Erythroxylaceae > Erythroxylum > Erythroxylum pelleterianum. The sequence goes on from JAOQMR010000007.1 coordinate 14,461,643, forward strand.
CCCCAAATAGTAACCTAATATGCTTTCTTCGTTAACATGAAGATAAATATTTGAATTAAATATACTTCAACTACAATTACTCCTCATTGTTATTATAGAATGTACTCTTTTTAGATAACTTACATTGTTATGCAAACCAATGGAATGAAATAATTAAGCAGGCTTACAAAATTCAAAGGTAAAAGAAAAAAGATTAGTTAATGTTTGTAACGGCATTTAGCTGCACAACTTATATTCTCTACTAAAAGAGAGGAATGCCAAAACTTTTAGAATGTCCAATTCAAGAAGCATTCTATCCGCTCTAATAACTCAATTGGATTTGAGAAATTCTAATAGTGAGGAACATGGTAAATGTTATGAGCCTTACATTAGGTCAGAATTAGAACCTGCCTTAACACCTTATGCAATTAAGTATTAGATCACCTTAACACCAAGTTTCTCTCTAATTCTAAGCTAAGTTTAAGCATTACTTGTATTAGTTTTGAATAAATTCTCACTCTTTTATCTTTGTATTTGTTCTTATAGTTGTCTAATAACTACATTGCTTCCAAACTACTAATTCCGCATCTTTTCCTAATACATTTCATCTTTCAAAGAAATTTTAAGAAAAGATGTGTCATAATAAAATCAAGGCTAAATTAAATAAAAATAAAAGAAAGAAAGATGAAAGGAGAAAGGGTTTAGATAAATCTTCTATCTCTCTTATTGTAGGCAAAATGTCAATGTTTGCTTTGAAGAAAAAAGGAGTGTACAATTAGGGATTAGGGAGACAAAGAATTGGATGTTGAACTTAAAATTATAATTTTAATACTTTTATTCTAATTAATTTTTGTATAAAATAACATAGTAAAATTTGTTTGAATTATAATTTAGCCTCCATTTGAAATCAAATTAAGTTAAACACATATAAATTTTATTAATTAAAAATTAAAAATTAAAAATTTTAATAATGTATAATAGATAAATAATGTAATTAAAATTGAAAATTATGAAGCTTTCAACCTGGTATTATAGAAACATTAGAACCTCATTAACAAATAATAAGAAAAAGCTTTATGTTGAGAAAAATTTTAAAAATTATATAATAAAAGATGAAAATATTCAGTTGTATGTTTAGATAGAATTTTTAATCTCTAAGCTAATGTCACATAGTTATTTGTTTAGATAGATATTTAATCTCTAAGCTAATGTCACATGATAGGATGTTTTTAAAATATTGATTATAGTGGTGCGTGACGTTGATAAATTTACCCTTACTCTCTTTTTTATATTAGAATGAAATCAAGGGAGCACAGCATGTGAAATTACAGAGAAAGGAAGATCAAGGATGATTACTTTAGGACTATTTGTCCTTTGCCCGCAGGGCGTAGTTCAGTTGGTTTCGGAGGGGCAGATTTGCTCCAAGGTGTAAGGTTCGAATCCCACGGTTTGCAGTGTGGGAGCAACATTCTTGAGCCCCTTGTGGGCTTTGAGGGTGGGCTCCTTGTAGGCTTGTGGGTTACTCACCTCCCCCTTAGCGAGCCGCTGAGTACCTGATTTACATCCTCCCAATTGCTTCGTCGGGCCGGGGTGTGGGGGGCCCTTTGGGTTGAGGATTCAACCTTATTGCTCCAAGGACTATTTGTCCTTTCTTAAACATCACCACATGGAACTGAAGCGCGAATTCCTAAGCGCGAATTGGGCCTGGTGGGTATAAGACAAATGGACGGTGTCAAAGTCGCCCCAATAATTTAACAAAACCTACATTTGAGCAGTCGACTCAATCTTTTACTTAACGAACTGAAAAAGAACTTTGTTCGGAGTGTAACGAAAACATTTATGTATGCATCTAATTAAATTTTAAGGTTAGAGTTTTGCTTTGTAAAAGGGATTTATTTGGTTCGAACGAAAATTAATTAGGATATAAATAGTTTAAAAGTATCTTCTCATAATTAGGACTCTTCTAGAATATCTCGTAGGCAATAAAAAAATTATTTCTTACATTTATATTAAACGACGTAGCACACTGTTTTAGTAAGGTGTTTTAACTTGTCCGTTTCTAATTTATATATTTGCATGTACCTTATATAAATATATGAATAAAATTTAATAAAATAACGTTAGAATTGGTTAATTAGAATAGATGATCTAATCTCTATATTAAATAGAATTGCTTAAGTAAACATATTTCGGAGGAATTCTTTCGCAGAAACATACATGATATTAATTTATTAATTATCTTACTTAATTTATTTATTAATTATCTTACTTAACAGTTTGTTATTCGAGTCTTACTTATGATAAATATTTATTTAACTATTATTGTTAAAACAATAAAGGTTTTGTTTACTTCAAATAACGCCAATTTATATAAATTTATAATCCATTGTGATAAATTTTTTTATATAACTTTTATTGTCAATGCAATAAAAAAAATTTTCTAATTCAAATAACACCAAATATAAATTTATAATCAACGCAACCTTTACTTAAGATATGTTATTAAAATCCATGTAAGCCATTACACAAATCACAATCACAAAAAGGCACTCTTGTCAGTACTTAAAAATTCAATATGAATTATAATTTTACTTAATAAAATATATGCTCTATTTTAGTAGCCTTATTACTCATAATCATATTGTAATACTGTTTATTTCATATAAAACTTTCTTATTTTTAACATTAAAAAGGGTACATTACAAAAGAAAGTTCAAACTTTATTTAATTTTGCAATTATAGTTTGAACTCTAAAAAGTGACAACTAAATACAAACTTTTAATTTTGTTTTAATTCTAGCCCTTAGTGTCTCAATTAAGTTTGATGTTGTGACTTACTGCATGTTTTAAAAACCCTAAACACTTATATACATCATACCTAATTAAATTAACTAGTTAAGTTTAATTACACTACCTCGTTTTATTAAACTAAAAAATTAAACATAAGTAAACTACGTCGTTTTGGGAACTGAAATCCCTAAATTTAAGTCGTTGCCCTTCGTCTCACGTAGACGTTTGCTACCACGCCACTCGTTTTGCAATTTTAGTGCAATGTGATGCTAGAATGATTTAGGTATTTCAATGATTGGTAGCGAGTTTTGTGTGATGCGATGCTAGAACGAACTGAGAACAAGTGGCACAATCTAGTGCAAGAAAGAGTGGCGCAGTAGTAGACTTCTGAGTGAGAATGAAAGGAAGCAACTTAGATTTAGGGATTTTAGTCTCAAAATGACATAGAACTTGTTTGGTAAATCAACTGATCAACTACTTTTTGGTAGATTGAGAGGTATTTAGCTACTTAACCATATCAAATCGTTGATAATTATGTTTGATAATCATCTGATTGGATTGGCAGATTTAACTTAATCCGTTGTTTTTGAAAACGCTCTTATAAAGAGCATTTTGTTCTAACGGCTAAAAATTAAAGAACGAAAAGAAGATTATGCCCAAAAATTATTATAAATTACTCAAGCTATCATCTATTATTACAACTAAGTTATTAAAAGACATAGGTTAGTGATAAAAAAGTAAATATACTAGAAAAATGAACTTCAACTTAAATAATATGGAGAAAGAAAGTAGCAGTAGTCGTAATAGTAGTAGTAGTAATAATAATAATAATAGTAATAAATAATAATAATAATAATAATTATTATTATTATTATTATTATTATTATTTATTCTACGCTTTTTTACTGGAGCTATAAACTTAATTTTTGTGAAATCAAATATCTAAATTCTAAATTCTTATGAGAATATTCAAAGAAATACTAAGATATAATACTCACGTCTTTATAAATCTTTGTTTAAGTCATGTCCTCATAAGTTATTTTACACATAAGTAACTAATACTAAACAACTAATTTTACCAAACATCTTTAAATAAACAACTGATATTATCCGCTGATCAAATCAACTAATACCTAACTACTGATAAAATCAGTCAACAACTAATATAATCCGCTGATTGCCAAACAAAGTTGTAGTTTAGTTATGGTTAATATGTTACTTTAATTAAATCACGTAGTTTAGTTAAACTTAATTAGTTAGTTTAATTAGTTTTGATGTGCATAAGTATTTGGGGTTTCTGGAACATTTAATAAGTCATGTCAGAAAACTTAACGAAGATACTAACCTTGGATTAAAATTGGAAAAAATTGAAAATTTTGAGTATTTAATTGCCACTTTTTAAAGTTTATGTTATATTGTAAAATTAAATAAAGTTTCGGATTTTTTTTCTAATTAACCCCATTAAAAATTTATTTGAAGGCTAAATAAGAAGAGTTTAAATATACACAGAATTCTTTTCAAAAAAAATATACAGAATTCATGTAGGGACCAAGGAGAGTCCTTCGGGTATGCACCGGCGACCCTATTAGGGTGAATTTTCTCTCAGTATTGTCCTCTTTGATTCTTGGATGAGTCACCACTCGAACCTAAGACCTCAAGGTTTTGTTGGTTTCGAAACCACGCCTCTTACCATTTAGCAAAGTTTATGTGCAGAATGTTTATTTATTATTAAACTATGATATAATATTTTTCAATTAATGAGTCAAGTGGGAGAATGTAAAACCTATACTTGATTTTTCAATTCAACACTAAAGAATTCTTGTTTTATGCTTGATTTTCTCTTTACAGATGATTCTCAGCCATTATCGTTGAAACCCGTTATTGAACTGTTGTATGTTGCAGTAGATAGTGATTCGAAAAAGAAAAGGAGAATAGTATAATTACATTGATTGATTTCAAGAAACTCTACAATTCAATTTTCATAGTCCTGGCTCGAAATATGAAGCTTGTCATGATTCTGTAATGTAACCGAGGTGGTCAAAAACACCAAACCAACATTCAGCTGGGTTTGCTGCTCTATGTTGTCATACCTAGATTCTGTCTACTGCCATGCTTATTATTTATTTTATCTATGTAGACCAAATAACGTAGGTAGGGCTAAATCCCCCACCATCCCCTTTCAAAAAGAAAGTAGCAGGCTCAAGTTCTAACCGAAGCACTAATTAAATAAAGACTACTCGCGACTGAATATCTTCCGCCAAATCATTGGATACTCATCTACGACTTTTTAGGTTTTTCTGCATTTGCATGTAAAGCAAAGCAAGTACATGAAACATTCAAATCAATCAATCAATCCAAGGAAACGATAAATCGTTTTGAACGTTGACTGCAAGCCCATGCCATGACACCTGACACATGTACTGAACGGTGCTGATCTGTCATAAATTAACACATGGCAGATTTTGACCGATTCGATGGAAAGTGGCAATAAAGAAGAGCTTGGAGGTTTGTTTGATATTATTATTCTTTAAATGTTTTGAAGAAAAGGACATATGGCAAATTTTCTTGGGGTTGCTCGTCGGTCGTCAACCCAAAACTTCTTATTGGGTCTAATTAATTGTTTGTCTTATGCAATTATTAAAATAGTTGGATCTATTTGGCGTGATGGTATGCTCGTCTCGTCCTTTAATCATATAGTAGGGGGTTCGAATCCCCACTCATGAGAATGGAGCAATTCACGTGGCCAACCCTTTATCACTTAGTGCGAGTTTCCAGGGCGAGTCCGGATTTAGTCGGTTATCTCTGTGGTACCGGATACTAGATGATTTCAGACCCAAAAAAAAATAGTTGGGTCTATACTCTATGGGATCACTTTAGTAACATTATCAATATTTTTAAAAAGATTTAATCCATATTAGATTTTTAGAAATTAGGTAAAGGTTTAATAAAATTAAAGAATTTAAAATATAATTAAAATAAATTGTACTTATCCATAAAAGAATTTAAGTTTAATTTAAAAATAGAATCTTAAATAAAAATTAATTAATCTATTTGGATTTATAAGAAATTAATTTAGAAAAATCGATCTGTTAATTCATAAACTAATTGATTTTTAAGAACAAAAGTTATTTAAATAAAATGAACTGAAAAGTTTAAAATTATACTAAAAAATAGGTCTGTTTAAACTTTTTTATAATTGAATCGACCGAATCGGTTAGGTCTAAAAGCCAAACCTACATGTTGTCCCTTTTTTATCCCACTCTAATTACACATTAAAGTATTTTGATTTCATCAATCATAATTCATTAATAAATGGGAATCCTGAAAAAGGTCTTCTCCTCCAAAAATGAATTATTATCATTATCTTATTCAAATTTTGATTAATCAATTGTGGGTAGAGTCTCTCTCTATTATTTATGTCTTCTACTAAAGAATACAAGTCACTATTTTATTCACCATAACCTCCGGCCATATTTGATGTTATCAATCATAATGTATATAAATACAAAATATTTTTATAATATCTATTTGTATTATAAATAATAAAATAATTTCTTATTATTACAATAAGAATGATCATTGATGTAATTGTGTTTTTATAAATATATTAAATATTGTTATTTTTATTTTACATCAAAAGAATAAATTTGTAAAGGTTGAACAGGCTGATGTCTTTCATTTGTCTTTACCAAGTGTTCTGATGTACCATTGTTGTTAAGGCAGATGGACTGGCTACTGGAAAAGGAGTAATAGTTGCAATGACATTGGAGGAGGCATATGAAGCAATCGATTCAATGCTTGTGAATGGTGATTTTGGTTCTGCAGGCCTCAATACTGGTGGTATGGGAGCTTACTCGCCTGCGCCAGTATTAACAGAACATCTTCAATCCATTGTCATGGATTCTATAATTCTCCCAACGGTGAAAGGAATGGCTGCAGAGGGTTGCAATTTCGTTGGAGTTTTGTATTCTTGTTTAATGATTGAAAAGAAGTCTGGATTACCTAAGCTAATTGAGTGCAATGTGCGGTTTGGAGATCCAAAGTGGCAGGTGAACTGGGAGAAATCTCTTAACCCTTTGAAATTCTTGATTATGAAGTTAAACCCAATAATACCGTTGAGCAGCAACTTTTTAATGAACTTTATATTGGTTAGAATGTTTCTTCTCCATTTTGAACCTGAATAATCCTAGATAGCATTGATTATTTCTATTAAACATAATATTTCAAGTAGACCATTTTCTTTTTAATTCCATTAACTAACTTTTTTGACATTTTTTAAGAAAAGTCAGGCAAAAACAATGATAATTGGTATTGAATGAGGCACTTGAGAATGATAATTTTATTATTATTATTAATTCAGATAAAAATTAATAATAATAATAATAATAATAATAAAATTAATAATAATAAAGGTGTTCAATTAATTAATAAAATTAATATTAATAAGAATAATAGTAAGTATTATTATTATTATTATGATAAAACCTAATTATATATTTATTTTATTGAAGTAATCTAATTCAAGATAGTAAAATTAATTAAAAAGTGAAATCCATTGCAAATTGATTATCTAGCATATAACTTTTTTCATCTTATATGATTAAATGACATCATTTCAAAAAGGAAACAAAGGAGAAAGCAAGGAGGGAAATGATATAGGTCAGATTCGTTGGCCAAAATATTAGTAGTACAATTGGTGACTTGGCTTTTAGCATCATCAATTA
>JAOQMR010000007.1:14469234-14481150 GCA_027563865.1 Erythroxylum pelleterianum
ATAGAATCAGCTATCAGCCAACAGCTGATAGAATCAGCTAACAGCTAATGCAATCAGCTGATTGCCAAACAGGGCCTATGTCGCGCTATATTCAAAGATGTCAATTTTGGCCCGATTCGGCCCGATTTTGTCTGGATTGACCGGTCTGTAGGTCAAAAGTGGTTAGCCTGGTCCGGCTCATAGCTCGACCGTTACTTAAAAAATAACATTATTTTTTATTTTTCTTTAAAAAATTATAAAGTGAGTCAGGGCCTAGTCCATTAACATTTATAGTCATATTTGAAATAAAATATAAAAAATTTATATAAAGAATGAAGTTACCGTTTACTTTTCAAGGTTGTAGCATCGTATTATTCAAAATAAATCGTAACATTGGGCAAAGAGACAAAGAGTAGAAAAGAAAATTCACATTCAATCTCTTTTCCTTTTCTTTTTGGGTATGTTTTGTGATAAAGAAGAAAATTTGTAACGTTTTGGAATGCAAATGCATGTGAAACCAACAACCGTTACTGTAATTGTAATTGTAAATGTAAACAAACAAACAAAGAGAGCGTGGCAATCGCCGGCCTTCTCCTGTCTGCTACCCCTCAACTCCTTCCTCCTCTTCTTCTGCTCAGTCCCATTTTCATCATTGACCCTTTTTTTCTTTTGTACCATGTCTTCCTCTCTCTGTCTCTTTCTTATTTTCTTCCTTTTTCCGACTCTTATCTGTCCACAATTTCTAGTATGCCATCTTTCTTAGTGCTATTATTATCTTCTTCTTCTTCCTAAAGTATTTGGTTTTCACCATAAATTTGAAGGTTTCAAGCCTTTCTGAGCAACCCCATACGCTTTCCTATTTCGGGCTTTTCCAAGGTAGTTACAGTTACAAGACTGTTACATGGTTTTAAAGCCGTCATTTTCTTGTTTCTATAACTCATAACTTACCTCATCGGCCTCCCGCCAAGTTTTTTTTTTCCCGGAGAACGACAGACTGGGGCTACCAGACATATGGCAGCTGTTTTCTGGGTTCTTTTTGTTTCCTTGGTTTCATCAATATTCTCACAACCCTTCACTACCACCACCGACACGTCGGCTCTTCTCCGTTTCAAAAGCTCGGTTTTTAGCGACCCTCTCCATTTGCTCTCTTCCTGGAACTCTACTTCCGATTGCTGCACTTGGTATGGCGTCACTTGCGATGGGTTTTCCGGCAGAGTCATTGCCTTGAACATTACTGGCAGCATCGCCTCACTTCTCGCAGGAACACTACCGGATTCTATTGGAAATCTGACAGAGCTTCGAAGTCTGATACTTTCTCACAACGCCCTCTCTGGTGAGATCCCTGCAAGCATTGGGAATCTTCCGTTCTTGGAGGTTTTAGAGTTTCAAGGAAACAATTTCTCTGGGATAATTCCCGCTCGGTTAAGCACTCTTCAATCTCTTCAAGTCCTCAACTTTTCGTTTAATTCGCTAAGTGGTGAAATTCCTGGTGACCTGATTGGTTCTGACAATCTGAGAGTGATTGATTTGTCCAATAACAAGCTCAATGGAGACATCAGAATCAATGGTTCAAGGGAATGCTTGGGATTGAAACACTTGAAACTGTCTAATAACCTTCTGGAGAATAACATTCCAAAGCAGATTGGCAACTGTAAAAATTTGAGAACTCTGTTGCTTGATGGAAACAATCTAGGAGGTCAGATACCGGCTGAGATTGGTCAACTTCCAGAACTTCGTGTCTTAGATGTTTCTACAAACAGTCTAAATGATAAGATCCCCAAAGAGTTAGCAAATTGTCGAAAACTGGCGGTTGCTATATTGACTAATCTCAGTAACTTTGTTGGTTTTGGGGATAAACCCGTGATAGAGTTCAATGCTTTTGATGAAAGCATTCCTTATGAGCTGTTGACGCTTCCAAGTCTGCAGATTTTGTGGGCACCAAGAGCAAATCTTCATGGAGAGTTGCCTCGCAACTGGAGTAATTCGTGCTCACTGAGAGTTCTTCACTTGGGGCAAAATTCTTTAACAGGTATTGTGCCTGAAGGTTTGGGAGTTTGCAAGAACCTTACTTTCTTGGATTTGAGTTACAACCGTCTAGTTGGCTACCTTCCTGAGCGGCTGCAGGTTCCTTGTATGATCTACTTTAATGTTAGTCAAAACAATATCTCTGGTCGTCTTCCAAGTTTTCCTAACGGCAATTGTGATGTTAACTTGGTCAGCTGTAGTGGAGATCCCGAATTTCTAGATCTGGAGGACATTCGGACTGCATACTCCAACATTCCTGTTTGGGGTATCCAAATGGAGAATCTTTTGGGGTCCATTAATGATGAAGGTTTCCCTATTGTTCACGATTTTAGTTGGAATCAGTTCACTGGTAATTTGCCATTGTTTTCATTTGGAGATGAAGTATTGAAAACCAAGACTAAATGTTCATACAAATTGTATTTGAACAGTAACGCGTTCAATGGATCTCTCCCCGGTGGACTTGTTACTAGTTGTAATAATCTCCTTAGCATATCTGTCAATGTGAGCGCCAACCATCTATCCGGTGAGCTTAAGGAGCTGTTGCTTTTCAGTTGCCGGCAAATGAGAGAGTTTGAAGCAGCGTATAATCAGATTAGTGGGTCACTAACCCCTGGTCTTGGGAACTTAAAGATGCTTGAATACATTGACCTGAGAGGGAACAAACTCTCTGGTTATCTGCCCAGTCAGTTGGAAAGTTTGCAGTCTCTGCAAGTATTTCGTCTTGGAGGCAACAACTTGACGGGGGAAATACCATCTCAATTTGGTCAGTTGGCTTCCCTCATGGTTCTGGATCTTTCACATAACAATGTAACTGGAAAGATTCCTATAAGTTTGGTGAATGCTAAAAGTCTTGAAATACTGCTGCTCAACAACAATAAGCTTTCAGGTGAGATTCCCTGGCATTTCTCAGACCTTCCCAACCTCACTTTACTGGACGTTTCTTTCAATAATCTCTCTGGTCCTGTACCCCACGTTCCAAGTTTGGCTGATTGTGATAGGATCAAAGGTAATACTTATATGGACTTGTGCCCAGAAAAAGCTTCATCCTCTGAGCTTCCACTGTCGGGTACTGGTGCAAATTTGCGGAGTCCTAAGAAAAAGAAATTATATATTATTGCAGCAATTATTTCAGCCACTCTCTTAGTTTTCTTATTACCGGTGGTAGTTTTGATCTTGGTCTGTTGGAAGAGAAGATTCTGTAAAGATTCAAACTTGAAAGAGAAAATAGTAGTGACTTTTGCAGATGCCCATGCTGAACTTACTTATGACAATGTTGTAAGAGCAACTGGGAACTTCAGCGTTCGGTACCTGATTGGTACTGGTGGCTTTGGGTCCACTTACAAAGCAGAGCTATCACCAGGTTACCTTGTAGCTGTGAAGAGGCTCTCCATAGGCAGAATTCAAGGCACTCAACAGTTTGATGCAGAGATTAGAACATTAGGCAGAATTCGGCATAAGAACCTCGTTACACTGGTTGGTTATTATGTGGGAGAGGCCGAGATGTTCCTAGTATACAATTATCTTTCTGGTGGAAACCTTGAAACCTTCATTCATGACAAATCGGGGAAAAATGTAGAGTGGTCAGTCATATACAAGATAGCTCTTGACATTGCACAGGCGCTTGCTTACCTACATTACTCGTGTGTTCCCCGTGTACTTCATCGAGATATCAAGCCCAGCAACATCTTGTTGGATCAAGAGCTCAATGCCTACCTATCAGACTTTGGTTTGGCCAGACTTTTAGCAGTTTCTCAGACCCATCTTACAACCGATGTCGCAGGTACATTTGGGTATGTTGCACCTGAATATGCAACCACTTGTAGGGTGTCTGACAAATCAGATGTTTATAGCTTTGGTATAGTGCTGTTAGAGCTCTTGTCGGGCAAGAGGTCCCTTGATCCATCATTTTCCGAGTATGGGAATGGCTTCAATATCGTTGCTTGGGCTAAGATGATGATCAAGGAGGGGCGTTCTAGTGAGCTTTTCTCTTCAGAATTATGGGAACCAGGGCCTAAGGAGAAATTGCTGGGGCTGTTGAAGCTTGCTTCGACCTGCACGGTAGAATCATTATCTGTGCGCCCATCCATGAAGCAAGTCCTGGAAAAATTGAAACAATTGAAAGCTTGACAGTTTTGCATACTTCTAACATAGGGTGTTGGTGTGAAGGTGACGCCAGTTACACCACAAAAATATTCCAAAACCTTGAGGTGAGATCAATTAAATGGGAAAATTCCTTTTAGAATTGTGTTAGATTAAGGTATTGTATACAAACTCTTTTTGCATGCTAGAGCATTAACTTCTTCATTTCCTGCCAATCATGCTGTTTATTTAGCCGGCCGCCAAGTCTTTTAAAATGTCTCACCTTCAAAACATTATTATGGAGCTGAAACTAGTACAACTTTTACAGCAGGTTGGATTGTGATGAACATAACCTTTCCCCATCTCACAATTCGCATCTGCATAGGGTGTTTGAGGCATTACTGCTACATTTCTCACAGTATTCTTAAATTTCCGTTTTCTTCTTCTCAGCCCCTTTTCATCTCTTTGCAGAATTGATTCACAAGCTTTACGAGTATTAAAGCATAAGAAGTAGAATGGCTTATTGGACTAATACTACATATCGATGAGGAGGCACTGCAAAGGACTATGTGGGATTAAACCATGAAATCAAGTACTAACACCTTGCTTTGCCTTTAGGATAAGCTCTTCAGTTGTGGTGCAAATGATCTGATTAGCCCGTTTTAGCCCAACGGAGTAGAGCCTTCCAAGAGTATCCTGTATTGTATGTATTCAATGAAATTGTCTAAAAGTTACTACCAACAGTCGACAGAACACATTCCCACCCGAGAAACAATTCCCGGCGTCTCCAAATTGCCAATGCATCATCCACGTCAAAATTACAGCTCTCGTCCCACTCGACTTTAGTTAGCTCCTCACAACGCAAATTCGTACTCTACACCCATACTGTGTTTACTGTTACAAACATTACAACCTATTTGGAACGTAGGGAATTGAATTCAAGGAACCAAAAAATACAGGAGAATTGAATTTATTATTGCGTTTAAAACCCACCTCCTTTGTAAGTTTAATTCACACAATTATTCACGTGAATTGAACTCCTTTGACTTGAGTGCTGCTTTTTTGACACCGAAACCTAATAATGCCCTATCAGACTTGTCTGGATGATGGGTTTTATGTTTATGTGGAACTATCTGCCAATAATTAAGCTCTGTATTCTTCGATACCTTTGGCTTTATTTCTTAACATGGGAATTGAAAAGCTACAAAATTTTCAAATGTATGTATAATTTTTCTATTGTGTAATAAATGAAAAAAAATGTTTTGCATTCTCTGGTCTAGTACGGGCACGATATATCAAAAATAGTCTTAGGAACCTTATGCTTATTTAATGGATCATGTTGTTAGGTGAACGAAGTAGTTGGGTGGAATTATCATTTTGATTTTCAGGATTATATTATAATAGTAAGGTCTATGCATGAACAAGGAAAGGAGATACAATAAAATATTTGTAAAATAAATGATAGAGCATAAACATGTCATAAAATCTCCAAAATCTTTTCGTTAGTAATTTATTAAAAAATTTAACCGATCCGGCCGATTAAACTGTAAAAATCTTGAATTGTCCAATTTTTTGATTCAGTTTTAACTTTCTAATTTAATTTACTTTAACAACTTTTGTTGTTAAAAACTGATTAATTTATTAATTAATCGTTTATTTTTTAAAATTACTAAGTTCTTATAAACTAAAATAAATCAATTAATTTTCATTCAATAATCTTGTAATTGATGTTTATAAGTTGCTCTATGTAAGTGTGAATGTTTATTAGTTAATAACATTATTTTTTAGTCAGGGATAAATGTGTCATATGAATAATTGAATTCAAATTTGATATTATTGGATTTGTTCCAAATAGTGTAATTGAATTTAATTCTAATATTATTGAATTTGTTCCAAACATTATAAATTGAATTCAATTCGAAGGTTTCCAAACAGGTTGTTAGCAAAAAACCCTAAATTTACCCACAAAATCAGCTAAAGTCTAAATATAGTAGTTAAACTCTCGCAATTCAACTCAACTTTACCGAATCCCTCGTGTTTTAAGTGTTTCCCATAAAGATCAAGTAAACCCACAAAATGCCTAAGCCAACATAATATAATGAACAACAATAAGAAGTGAAAGATGCACAAAGCTTTACAACAAAATTGTCAACCTTTATATTACTCACAATTAGTACAAAGAATACAAAACTCAAACTCTCTCTAATTGAATGAAGGCTTTGCTCAAATGAGCTATTGAGCATACAAAACTCAAACTCTCTCTAATAGGCTTTTGGAGACTTGTTGGGTAAGAATACAAGAAAGTGATCTCAAGGCTACTAAATCACTAACTTAGTTAGTGGTTGACATCTTTAACCACTTTAGGCACTATTTGAGTGGGTGGTTTATATAACTTACTACTATCCCACTTTTAAGTTAAAGGAACATATGCAAAATGCTTACAGGACACTTCATCCACGTTCTTTGCCATGTCCTCCCACTTTTTTGATGATTCATCCTACTAACTTTGCCACATCACTCATGATCTTCATCCAAAGGTGAAGATTAGCCAAGTTTTGAGCCAATTCGCACATAGTCTAACCAATGCACACCCATGGACTAATATGTTCGTCCATGGTCCATCATTTTAGTATAGTTTCGTCCTTAGCCCCGCCAAAGGCATCTTACGGAAGCAGCCAAGTCCATCAAAGCTAATTGTAGCTCAAATCATGCTAGATGTTGGCCAAGGCTCACCAATGGCTAGCGAAAAGGATCCTACAATGTTAAGGGGCTAACAAACTACCCCCACCAAATGAACTTAATGTCCTCGTCTGAATAAATTGAAGGTATTCATTTACTTGGCATTCGAATTTTCATAAGATAGTGTCTTTCTTCCAAGTACCCTCCGAGACTGGTTTATTTTTCCACTTAGTTAGGAACTCCATCCTTCTATTCTTCTTGTGTTGCCCCAATATTCAATGATGCAAAATCTTCTCAAATTGATCATTGAATTGTTTACTTACAATCGGTGGAGCTTTCTTTACTTGACTTCATTTAAGATTTGTTGAATCCTTATAATATGGTTTAAGAAAACTTACATGAAAAGTAAGATATACCTTTAAATACACGGGTAACTTGAGTCGATAAGTTACATTCCCACCTTTCCAAGAATCTTGAATGACCCATTATAGTTTGACACCAACATTCGATTCACCTACTTACTACTAATCTTTTTCCAAATTTTGGAGTTAGTTTGAGAAGTATCTTATGCCCAATGTCAAAGTCAAGTGGTCATCTTTTTTTATTCCCATATTTCTTCATCCATTTAGGAACTTTACGAAGACTATCCCTTGCTTCATCCAACAATTCTTGTTTTTCCTTTACAAATCGGTAAGCATCTGCACACTTTCCTCCCGACATTTGTTAGGCTGTCTCAAGAGGGGTAAGTGGTTGTTATCTAAGAATGATTTCAAAAGGACTTTTCTCTATCACTGAGGATCTGTGCAAGTTATAACAAAACTATGCAGTATTAAGTAAACTTAACCAATTTCATTAGCTTGCACTTACATAATGCCTTAAGTATTCCTCCAACAAGTAATTGACCCTTTTCATTTAGCCATCCATTTGTGGGTAATTTGTTGTTGATAATTTCAATTCACACCCCCATAATGTTGAAAAGAGACATCCAAAATCATCCATTAAATCGGGTGTCTCAAACACTTACAATGTTTACTAAAACCCTAAAGTGCTTCACCATATTTTTGTAGAAAAGCTCCATAGCAACATCTGAGGGACATATAGTTGGAATTGGCACAAACACCACATATTTGAAGAACATATCAACCACTACCACGACTGAAGCCATCTCATCCACCTTTTGGAACCTGGCAATAAAGTCCATCAAAATCGACATTTATGGTTTTTCAAAAAAAAAGGCAAGTTTTAACATATACCTAAATGTAGTTCTCCATATTTGGCCCATAGAAAGATCAAGAAAGGTGAAAAAAACATCTGTTGGATTCTGGGTGACCAGCCCACTATGAATCATATGTCACCTTCATTAACTATTTTTTGTAAGGCATGAAAACTTAGCATATACAATTATTTGTTCTTTCTCATTAGTACCCTTCTTCATCAAGCCAAAATCTTCACACAACACTATCCTTTACTTGCTTCACAATTTGGTTGTATGTGTTGTCAAGTGGAGCTGCTAGTTTAATTTGCTCCAATAAATCCTATTCAACTATAGTGATAGCATACATGGCTGCAAAAACTTCTTTTTGACTTAATGCATCTGCCACATCATTATGTCTCCTTGGTTTATGCTCCCATATAAAGTCATATTTGGTATAAAAAATTCTTGCCACCAAGCTTGGCTTGTAGATAATTTCTTTTGGCTCCTAAAAACGGTGTTAGCTACATTATCCGTATAAACAACAAACCTAGTACCCAATAAATAAACCCACCAAGCTTCAAGCCAATGTACTATTGCCAACATTGCCTTCTCATGTGTCGAGTATCATTGCTCAACACCACTAAGCTTACGACTTTCAAATGCAACTGGATCTCCTTGCATCAAGACTTCGCCAATAGCTTTGTTTGAGGCATCTGTGTGCCTCTTAAAAGGGAGATTAAATTTAGGTAACTTCAACACAGGTTTTGTTGAAATGGTAGCCTTCAACTTTTCAAAGGCTTCTTGGCATGTTTCTGACTAGCACCACTCTTGTTTCTTCTTTAATAAGTCCATCAAAGGTGTTGCTTTCTTTAAATATCCCACAATAAATTGGTAATAGTTGTACGCCAAGTCAGGAAAGCTCTAAGTTCTTTCATTGTTTAGGAATATGCTAATCAACAATTGCTTGTACCTTTTTTTAGATCTATTTACATTTGACCTTTGCTCACCAAATGTCCCATAAACTTTATTTTCGATTTTGCAAATTCACGCTTCTCCATCTTTATGAAAAGCTTATGTTGCCGCAATCATTCAAACACCTTCCTTAAGTGTTGTATATGCTCTTCCATATTAATGTTGTAGACCACATTATCGTCTAAATAGACTACCACAAAATTGTCATACAACATGTCATTCATCAAATTGCAAAAAGTAACGGGGGCATTATTCAAACCAAATGGCATAACCAAAAATTCAAACGAGTTATATCAAGTTACATATGTCATCTTTTACTCGCCACTATTGACAATCTGCACTTACTAATACCCACTATGCAAGTCTAGCTTCGTAAAAATCGCAACCCTCAATAATTTGTCCATCAACTCTTAAACTAAAGGAACAAGATATTTGGTTTTGATAGTTATCTTATTCAAAGTTGATAGTCTACACACATATGCAAGGCTCCATCTTACTTTGTTTGGAAGAAAACTAGAATTCCATAAGGGTCCTTAGATGGTTGGATTTATTCTGCTTCTAACAACTTACCAAGCTACTTCCTTAGTTCCACCAACTCTAATAAGGGGCACAAGTGGGAGGTGTTTCACCTAACACTAACTTAATCTTATGATCAACTTTGCGATGAAGAGGGAAAATTTTTTATAACTCTTTAGGCATCACATCCTTAAATTCCCTTAACATTTTTTCAATTGCATCTGGGACTTCTATCATATGGTCTTTTGTAATTTCCCACATGGATGTAAGGTAAGTCTCCATGCCTTTCTTAAGGCCTTTTTCAATACTTTTGGTAGAAACATGAGCTACAATTGTTGTCTTGTCCATTGTTCCATTGCTAGGCCTACAATAATTTATGTAACATGAATTTTGATCATTCATAAACATAATACCTCCAAGATGTGGATATAACACTGCCTTTTCCACTTTGAGAACGTCGACGCCCAAACCCAAGTCAAAATCTTCGAGGGGTATCACCATCATATTAAACTTCTTACACCAACTTTCTATACTCAAAGGAATATTATATGTAGCTTCTACCCTTACTTGTGCTTTTGCAGTTGGAGTCTTCATCTATATAGTGGTCTTGTTAGGCTTCAACCCCAACTTCTGCACCATCTGTTCTGCAACAAAGGAATAAGTGGCACTTGTATCCATCATGGTCATGAACTCCTTCCCATTAACTTATATCTTTATGTATATAGAGCGTTCAAAAGGACTCACTTTAATACTGACCGCATTGACTAAACAGATAGGATTAAGCCTCATTTCAAAGTAATTACTTTCACCATCCACATCCTTTATTAAGGCATTCAACTTGTCCTTTCTTGGTCAATCATGAGCGTAATGAGGGCCATTACATAAGAAACAACCACGACTTTTCTTGAAGGACTTCTCACTTTGTTTAGGTTGCCCAGTTTGCTTAGACTTCCCTTTGTTATCATTCTTTCTTCTTTCTCCTTGGTCTTTCTTCTTCTTTCCTTCAAACTTCTCTTCATAAGTGTGTTTCGATTTTGAGAAAAGAAAGAGGCCTTGGTTTTCTTTGAAACTCTGAAATCTACCAAAGTATTTGTAGCTGCAATAACACTAACAACATCCTTAACATTTTGCCTTCATAACTCCATTTATGCCCAAGGTTGTAAACCCGATATGAAGTTGAAAAGTTTGTCATTGTCTAACATGTTCTTAATATCAAGCATTAAGGAACTAAATTTCTTAACATAATCCCTTCTTAGCCCATCATGCTTCAACTACTTCAAGGCATCTCTTGTAACCCAAGCATTGTTGTTAGGGAAGAATTGATCCTTTAACTCCTTTTCTATCCTCTCCTACATATCAACAGAAGTTCAACCATCATTGATTTCGGTAGAGTTTCTAGTTCTCCATCATAATTTTGCGTATCCATCAAATACTTTCTCAAAACGTTTACCTTTTCTGTGTCCAACATCTTAAAAATTGCAAAATATTGCTCCATATCCCACAAGAAGTTTTCAAGTTCCTTAGCATTCCGAATGCCCTCGAAGACTTTTGGTTCACGAACCTTTAGTGTGGTGTTTTTAACATATCTTGCATTTTGAGTGGCAATTGCAAATTTGAGTATAATCATCTCGAAAGTTGCATCTTCTCGTCCTTTAATCAATTTAGCCATTTGATTTTGCAATGCTTGGATCTGCTTGTCTAAACATTCAAAACGTGATTCATAAGAAGGGACTTCTTCACCCATAGGTAAAGCATTGATGAGCGCTTCCACCCATGTAACACACTCTTTAAGTTTACTACCACTCGCCATTGAATCACCAAACACATCTCTAATATCAACTGTTACAAAGACTTTGTAAAGAACTCCAAGTCCGCACACAAAATGAGCCAAAGTCTAAGTACGGTAGTTGAACTCTCGTAATTCAACTCAACTTTACCAAATCCCTCGTGCTTAAGGTGTTTTCCTCAAAGGTAAAGTTAACCCATGAAATTCATTAAGCCAATACAATAGAGTGGACAACAATAAGAAGAGAAAGATGTACAAATCTTTACAGTAAAATTGTCAACCTTTATATTACTTATAATTGGTACAAAGGATACAAAACCCCAACTATCTCTAATTGAATAAATCCTTTGCTCAAATGAGTTATTTATAGACTTTTGGAGACATTTTAGGTAAGAATACAACAAAGTGGTCTCAAGGCCACTAAGTCACTAACTTAGTTAGTGGTTGACATCCTCAACCACTTTAGGCACTATTTTAGTAGGTGGTTTACATAACTTACCATTATCCCACTTCTAAGTAAAAGGAACATGTGTAAAATGTTTACAATACACCTCATCCATGTTCTTTGCCATATGCTTCCACTTTTATGATGATTCATCTCACTAACTTTTGTAAGTGTAAGTCGACTTGTACACTCCTGTAACTCGACTTACACATGTTCAGTACCTATAAGTCGACTTGTACT
>JAOQMR010000007.1:14486559-14510641 GCA_027563865.1 Erythroxylum pelleterianum
CTCTATTGGCTATTTAGGTTTGAGTTTACATACAGACACATAGATCCTGGCTTTCGGGAAGGTCCCGGCAACAAAAAATTTTGTTTTCCGCACCTTATACATGTGATGTACACCCCGGGATTTTCCTACAACTTTGCCACATCACCCATGATCTTCATCCAAAGGTGATGGTTAGCTAAGTTCCGAGCCAATTTGCTCATGGTCAGACCAATGCACACCTATGGTCTAGTCTATTTGTCCATAGTCCATCATTTAAGCATAATTTCACCCCTAGTCCCACCAAAGGTGTCTTAGGCAAGTCCAACTCACCCTAGCCAAGATAATCATTGCCCTATGGTACGACTCGAGCCATGCTTAATCTTACTTGGTCAAGTTACATCGGCTCCTTTGGCATGCCTTTCTCATGCCTAATCTATGCTAAATGTTGGCCAAGGCTCACTAATGGCTAGTAAAAAGGGTCCTATAATGTTAAGGGGCTGACATTTACCATATCAACTACAAAGTATACAAACATGTGCATCATTCATACCTACCTACCTAGTAGCTTTGCCCTACTCCGTCAATATAAAGAAACAAATAATCACCTCCTTCACCTGCACACAAGTGGAAATCAACTTAAACCCTAACCCAGAACAACAAATGACATTTCCTAATGTTGTATCTATTTAATAAACATCAAACCTCATTCCAACTTTATGCTAGATATTGACCTCCTGTTGTATCACATCATCACAGAGGTGAAGAAAGGTTCTCTTTCCACTATTTAGATGTTTTTATCATAAATGGACTATGTAATTAAATCTTGATACGCGGCCAAATTTGCTTGGAAATGACCAAAGTAGTCATTATACATCACATCCATATAATCTTTAGTCGAAATGCTAGTCAAATTACCAATAAAATAGAGGCAATCAAGTATACACAGAACTGATGTTTAGCTAGTGACTATACCGAGCAATGACACCTAGCACATAGTATAATAAACTAAGTTGATTTTCTAAACTATCAGCATGTGCATTCCATTTCATGAATCAAGGCAGAAAAAGTGAACATACAGAGTAAATTTGCAATTCGGCCACGATTTTGATTATTAGTATTACTATCATAAAAGTCATAAGAATATGACAATATATACGGGTTGTATAGAAGAAAGTCTTTATGGCATAACTAATAGACTCTTGTCTTGGCCACACTAGTGGAAAGATTTTGTATAAGAAGTCTTCAAAAGATATAAAAGAATGAGACTTACATCAAATATGTCTTAGCACAATAACCAATTATAGAGGAAACAATTATAAAAATGACCCAAATATTTGGTTTATTTCCTACAACTAATCGATTTGGTTATTATTAAGTGACAATTATTTAAAAACATTCTTTATCTTGTACATTTTTAGATGTACATGATAAAGTCTATGGAATAATTATACATTGCAAATGAAATTATAATGCGATTATAATTATATGAATCATATTGCATTTATATATTATCCCAATATTGTTCCTAGTCATTGTTTTAATAGAACGCAAAAAGATTAGCTCATGTTATGTTTTTCCTTATGAAGGAAGTAGTCGATCTCATAGGCTAAAGTATGGAGATACTTAAACAAACGTATGGGTGCTTGTTAGGGAACAAGTTTACTGAACAAACTCGATATGAGGAATCCATTTAGAACATTACTTGTATGTCTATAAAATTCTCATTGAGATGATTGTGTAAGTGATTATTTGACTTGAGATCAACAAAATTATCTTGTATAGGGATTGCTATATTTTCATACAATTTATGACCTATTTAATCTTGGGTCAGTCAATTGATAGTTATTGGATGTAGCACGAACTATATGGAGGTTGTTGTGTGATTAAGATAGGATTTATCACTCTAAAGTAATTAGGGAGAATGTTCTGTTGTTCTCGATTAGTATTAATTCGGAAAATCCTTAGCCAAAGTAGAATGACGTTTTGTAAATAGTTTATAAATATCATTAATTGAATCAATAGCTAATGACAGAGAGTTAATATGATTGGACTCGAAATAAAGTAGACATTAATTTCATGCTTTATGTTTAATTGGAACATGGTTAATGAAAGGATTGAATTATACGAAAAATTATGCACGAAAATGTTAAAATCACTTTGACATTGTTAAATATTTAGGTGGTCATGATGCGTTGTTAGACGTCAATCTTGATCTATGATTATAAATTATTTAATTGGAGAATTAAAGATAAATTAAAAGGAGTTTTAATTTATCTAATTTTAGTTATGAATTAGAATTATAATTTATAATCATTGCCAATATAATTGAGAACCAAATAAGTCTCACATATAGAATGACTTGAAGAGAGCAAAGATATATTAATAAAGTCGGACTTGATTGTAAAGTTTGAGAAACTTTATGATTAAATATGAGATATTTAATAAACAAGTATCAAGATGAGATATTGAATCTAATTTGAACAT
Organism: Erythroxylum pelleterianum; assembly: GCA_027563865.1. Taxonomy (NCBI): domain Eukaryota; kingdom Viridiplantae; phylum Streptophyta; class Magnoliopsida; order Malpighiales; family Erythroxylaceae; genus Erythroxylum; species Erythroxylum pelleterianum. Next base: position 14,489,023 of record JAOQMR010000007.1, read on the forward strand.
AATTGGTATTTAATTAGAATTATTTGAAATTATAATTTAATTTCAATTAAATTACTAAAACGTCCAAAACTTATTATAAATATACTTAAACTTTATGAAATTAAAACACTTCTTGCTTAACCCTTTTTGTAAGAGTTCCAGAGCTCTCTCAACTCATTATATGAATAATGTTCGAGGTCGAACATTTGTGCAACTATGGTAATTAAGATGGATCAGTTTCGAAAACAATTCGAGGGTTATGACAAGAAAAGGATCGATCTTCGAAATAAGGTATGAATTAAGTTTTCGTTTTATTATATAATTTGTGTGAATCATTTTATAGAATTAAAAAAAAATTAGTTTTCAATAAATCAAATATTAAGAAAAATTTTTAATAATTATTCTGCTAGGATGGAATCCCGACCCAATTTTCCAATAGAATTAACGCGTGGTAAGAAGACAAGGGAAGATTGACGTTGATTGCATTGATTTTGCGTATGTACAAATCTGTTTCACCCGGCAATTTAACAATGATACATTGTTTAAGATGGTGATACGTGCTGTCATCTTACACAGTTTGTTCTAGCCCACATCTTATTCGCCTAGTTAATGCTATAGCCACTATCACAACAATCTTATTTTATTAGTTACTACTTCGACGTCCTCCAGCTTTCTTTCTGCATGGCACTGTTCATTAATTGCTTAATTATCGTAACAGGTCCATCCATTGAACAAAAGAAAAATGCCATTTCATTCTTCTTTTCTATCCAGACAATGTTTCGCCACTCATTTAATTTTGTTTTTCAGGGGTTGTAGATCCAGACTCTGCCAGTTGCATAATGTATCTCCCGTCGCCCACCTTAAGATACATTACAGGCAATAAACAAAAAGGAGTAGTCATGGTACCTGAAAAAGGTACGTACGTCAAAAAAATTTGTTCAAGTACGTCAATTTCTTCAGGAGTAAGGTTCTGCTGCCCAGTGTCTGAGCACCTGTTACCGGGTCAAAGAGGGAATATAATTGCTGCATACAGAAGTGCATTCGATTCTAGTTATAACAGTTATCAAGAAGCATCATCATTGCGAAAATTAAATGTGATATAGTTATATAGAGAGACACACACAATTATGTCTAAAAGAAAAAGGAACTTAGAGGTCCAAGAAATGATGATGCCATCAAATCCTCGAACTGCAAAAGATACCAAGCTCGAATCGTGTACACAATTCTCGCGCAGAGCTTGAAAAACTCCATCCTATCAGAACTATGCTCTGCAGAAAGTTGCAAAGATCAGGGACTACTGACTGGGATGCAATTAAAATTTGCAAACACTGACACTTCCGCGGAAAGAGCAAGGAATGAGAAATATTGCCCATATCCAGTATAATCCATTAAAGTGAGGAAGTTGCCAACACTTACTACCTCTATACAACTCTGGAGAAATCACAAAGTTTTGAAGGCCATATGCAGTACATAAGCAACACCAATTTGTCAATCTCGTTTCTGTCTCAGGCTCTGCCTCCTGGCATTTTTGGCGATTAGAAGTTAAAGAAAAGCAAAAGCTTTGGGTTAGGAATCTGAAATCAAATCGTTGGAATTGGAAAGATACATAGTTTCAGAGAAACTAACTAACAAAACATGTCGTCAGTCAGGGAAACTAAATGAATAGTGTAATGTCGTAGTTGTTGATATATGGATGGTAATGTTGCTCACAATGTCTTCTTTCTAATAAAGTCTCTGCATTTTCCGTTTTGTGCCCACAGTTCGTGTATAACTGTCCTTGCTTCGGTTTATGGTCATTAATTCTTCGCGTGTGCTGTCTGTTTTATGGTAATTTAGCTATACAAGTTGTCATACTAATCAAGATAATTTTGCTTTTGCCTTGGTTTGGTTATAAAAAAACGGTATGATTATCATGTGAAGGTGATGGTGTGTGCCAAATAGATACGGACGGACATATCATCTTATTCGCCTCCTCCTGCGTAAGAAACCAATAAGCATATGTTGAGCAACGTTTGGGCATAATATGGGCGATGGAAAGAGACAGAGGGAAGGCAAGTTATCAAAGAGCCTTGGGCAATTCATAGCCTCCAAAAATTATTGCAAAATGTTTTTCATGAACAAAATGAAAAATCGGCAAAAATGTTAAAAGTAACTAACCTATCAAAAGAAGCAAAAGAATCTTCTTATCCTCATCTTTGTTTTCACCTGCTCTGCTCACCTAATATCAGAATATATACATTGGCATCTATAAGTTGCCTCTTGTATAAAAGTATTTACATATAACCTATCTTGGAGTCTTGTGTGGCAAGGTGCAGCTTTATCTGCAACAACCACAGAAGGTTCGGCCTCCTAGATCATGGCATTCCTTCTCCTGCTGAATTGAACCTCGACAACATCCACACACACTAATCAGGAGTAGATTAAATCCTATTGATTCCATGACCTCAAATAGGGTCTCTCCATCTGATCATGTAAGCTAGGATTTTGCTGACCTTGAGTCCATCCAAATTCATCAGGCATCAAGTTATTTGAAGGATCACGTCCATTCAAGTAATTAATAGGAGCAGCAGCATGTTGTAACGAATGACTGATCCTGGCACTAACCCCACTACCCATCTCATAGTTCCTAGGCAACATGAGTTGCTCACTAGAACCCATTGGACCAAATGGGCTACTTGAATGCAGTTGATTACACTGTGATAGAACACTAAACAAGCTCTGATCTGCACCAGTTCCAATAATATGGCCCGGAATACTGGCACCATCAGAACCATTCCAGCCACCACGAGATTGACGCTCACCAGGAAGCCAGTTTTGAGTTAGCATTCCATCACAATGGCTGTGAGGTTGGAGTTTTACTGGCATGTAAGCATGATGACTGACCCAATCTTGCAAATTGACAGTGGATAGAAGACCTTGTCTTGGAATTAAGTATCCACCTCCATCAGAGTAAATAGCATCTGGAATGTTTTGGTGCGAGTAACCTTCAGCATGTCTCTTCTTGCTGTGTTCCATTGGTAGGGAAGAATTCAGGTTCCCTTGAAGATGCCCATTAAACTGACACTCTTCCATCAATATGTTCTTTGATGATTGGATATCAAGCCCTATTTCCTTTTGTTCACTTTCATAGCATAGTGTCCCCTGCCCTTTAAACAGAGATTGAAGCAATCCATTGGGATCATTGTTTGGGTAAGAAGTGTAGGAACCATCATCAGAATGTCTGTGTAACAAATCCTTTCTCATGTTTTCTTCACCTGCATTATATTCCAAATCAATTAACTGGGACTGCTGATCCCCATTGGGTTGATGTGGAAGGGACAACCTACCAGAAGATCCATATTTATGGCTTGCAGTTGAATCATAATAAGACTTTGGCATACCAACTGCGGACCATACACCATCACTGGAAGAGATGTGAACACCCTGGCTGATGGAACCATCAGCAGTATTGGCATTTCCTGAGTACGCAGATATATCGGGAGAAGTTCCGTCAGACTTAGCAACCACATGATTATGTTCTGAGTCCATATCTGTGAGGTTAGGCTCATCGCTACCACTAAAAGTAGAAATCTGTTGCAGAGATTGGTACTGTGGAGAGACAGAAACAGAACCTTCATTAGCTGAAATGGGATAATTGGCTGCCTGTATTTCATCATTTCCATCCTGAACCATACTTTCATGGTTTTCTTCTTCACCCTATACAAGTTAAAAATAGAGCCAATAAGAAAGATTTGCCAAATAAAAACAGCATCAAATGTACGTACAGCAAAGATAGAAAAGGAAAAGAAAGAAAAAATGAAGCAAGTAATACAGAGAAGTAAACCTCCAAATCAAATCCAAGGTTTCTTCCTCCTCGAACATTCTGACCATGAAGCAAAATCTCTAAGTTTTCTTTCTGCCCATCCTGAATAGCCATTAGCATAAAACAACAGTTAAAGCTTGAATAATTGAGACAAACTCACCTACTACAATTTCCACTGGAAACCCAACAAGTCAGTCAGTTTGAAATGCCCACAGGAATAAATAGAGATGGAAGATATGCAAGGCCAGAGTATCAAACCTCCACTGAATATTTCAGTTTTTCTTTCAGGTCTTGCTTCAAAGACATGGTAATCTCCCTTCTCTGGAACTGCCTTGCTTTCCAATTTGTATATGCTGTAGGAAGATCTTCATTTGCCAATTTCAACCTATATACATATAAATATATATTCAAAAGGGGAAAAACAAAAGGTTTTATAGTTTGGAGGAAGCATTCAATTCAATTTTCAAACTAACCAATACTCCTGCAACTTTTTGGCCTCCTCTTTCACAAACTCTTCATATGGTTGTACATGCAATGTATCAAGGTCACCTAGCACACGGTTGAGAGACTTAGATTGAATGCTTTTACCAGATTGTTTCATACTCTTGACAAGTTGGTGCTGCTTCTTGCTTATCTGGAAAAGCAAAACATCACCCCCCGTCCACCCCCCAAAAAAAAAGAAAACTGAGCAGCTTCTATATTGTGAATTTCATTAACAAGAAAAATAATATTGGCTTAATTGGGTTAGTATATGGGAACAACGAGGTTTGATAACCAGCCAAAGATGTGAGTGCAGAGTCGTGAAACTGAACTTAACTAAATCAAGTCTAGAGGTTGATGAAGTTAGATAACCATTTGTACATACTAAGAAATTTGAACTTTGAGCTATTTAGACACCATGAGTTACAGCATGAAGCATCTCTAGTGTTCCCCTAAGAACCTAGGATCAACGTCCCACCTTGATTATGGCTACAAGAACCATGACTTGAAGGAAAAATGCCCCCCTATCTCCAGATAGCTTGAGCTAAGGTCATTTTCATATCAGAAAGGAAACTTCAGTGAATCAAAATGAAAGGGTGACAACCCCAACAACACATCAGGATTCATATGTTTAACAATGTTCTAAATTGTAATTAGGCTTTGATCAGCTAGATTAGAGAACATCAAATGCCATACCTTGGTAGTCGGTGATCTCAATTTCATTGAGCAGGAAGAGCGTTCAAGCCCTTCCAATGCCCTTAATGTAAAAGAATTATCTGAGAAAATTAAAAGAGGTGCTCCTGGAATTTGAGCATGCCCTTCATACCTAGTAAGAAGCGAGACCCATTTCTCCATGCTAAAAGTAGCAAGTATGATGCTCATGAGAACACTACCACTCATTCCCTTCCCAAAAGCATTTGTCAAAAAAGCATAAAATTCAAGTTGTGAGCAATTTCATAAAGAGTGATATCAATCAGCCTGCGACTGTCACTTGAACCACTAAGTTTTGACATACTACAGTTTAAATCATCCACATGCATGCCATTTCTACAATTAGAGATTACACAACCATCTAAAAGAAACACCAAGAAATAGACACCAACCTTTACGTATGACATGTATTCAGCACCATCAGCTTGATAGATATTATGCTTGTGAAGGTTGTCACCTCCCCAGAGTTTTGCATCACTGGAAACCAATGGCTTTTTACATTTCTCCCCCAATAAGCCTTCCTTATAAGTCCTGACATCAAAGGAGCAAGCAAGATTAACTTCGGAGTTGCATGACATATTTCAAAGTTCAGCTCAAAGTTATTATTCATTCGGAGAATATGTACAATGCACATGAACTATAAAAGGGATGAATGCAGAGTGACTGCAGGCAGGATGATAAGGATGCTTTTGTGGGTAAAACTTATCAAAGGAGAGGCAAGAAGTTGGGTCACGGCAAGATCCTTTTTGGTTCTTAATAGAATTCTACTAGAATAGGAGTCCTAGTTAGATGAATTGTTATTTTCCTATTCTGCCTATATAACAGCAGAATTATTAATGAATAAGACATCGAAATTGTTGAGAAAAAAATACATTAGTTACTTTAGCTATAATAAAATACACTAGTTACTTTAGCTATAATTTTATTCAGCTAGCTCTGTCAAGAGCTAGTAACGGTCAGCCAACATTGGTTCTTCCTCAAAAGGGAAGAACACCAATAAGGGAAGGAAGGTGGATTTTTCCCTTGATCGTCCAGTGACGAGATCATACAGTAGGGCCCTTACCACAGGAGGATGGAAGATTTTAAGTGGGCTCATATAACATAAAACATGATGCCAGAACTGAAATGTTCAGAACAAACTTCCATAGGACTATTGATGTCATATGAAGGCAATAAAAGGAATATAAGAAACATCTAGACATAAGGTTTCAATCACAACTGCAGTTGGTCAAGTAATGTTTGACAGACCAGTAACACTGTCACGAATACTCCTATCCTAAGACCATATAGCATAATATTAAGAAGCCCACAACAGACTTATCATCCTCAGGGCTCTTTTAAATAGGTTGCCTATAAGATTTAAAGACTCCAAGATGCACATAGTGCCATGTAGCCACAAACCTCAACTTCTGTCTATATATATTGGATGGAAGCAAAGTGTAAAGATTACTGAAATATCAGGGGGCACAGAACAATAAAACAAAATGGAAGATAAAGTACACAAGAGAAGTATAAATTTTTCGGCACATCAGATGAAAATTGCAAAATTCCCACAAGAATTTCAATAGAGAACTTGTAAGGAAAAGGAAACATCAAGCAAAGACCAACTAAATTCCCTATGTTTTTATCAGCGTATGCATCGATTAATATATGCAGGCATTCACTTAGAGAGAGATAGATATTAAAAAAAGAAAGGAAAAGTAAAGTATAAAGCCCAGGAATTAATACACAGTTTCTCAAGCTTAAAAGCATAGGAAACAGGCTCAGATTTTCAAAACACGTTAAGAGCAAATGACAGGAAGGAATTTTTCATACATCTAAGATGCCAATCCATGCACACACAGATACATCTAGTCTATTTGCTCACAATGGAATGTACATAATCTCTTGAAAGGATCATCTTTCAACAGATAGATGAGAACTACCGGAAACTGGTAATTCACTATTTTCCCCTTAATGCAGGATACCACTTATCATGAGATGAGTCTTGGAAAACATTAATCCAATATTTGCTATGACTGCCATAAACAGTCACAATTGTCAGCATTATTTTGGAAAGTTAATCACCTCTCCTGAAGTTCTCCACACCTTATCACTGCAGAAGTTTGATTATCACTACTACAAGCTTTGTCATCCGTAGCCAAAGAGCAAGACTCTGATGTAGCCTCCAAATGCTCCTCAACATTGTGAAATAAAGATTCATTTGCATGCTTTCTGGCCATACCAGGAAAAATCAATCATGTCAAATAAAAATCACATACATGCTCAAAAAGGAGAGAAGAAATCCAACAACAATGATTGAGCTCTATAAAAGTCAAATCGATGTTCTCAGAAAAGAACTATATGTAACTTGAGTTGTGACCATGAAAGAATATATATATACACACACACACACACACACACACACACGCACAAAGGGCAAGAGTACAAAATAAATGTTGCTGTGGAGAAATCCAACAACAATGATTGATCTCTGTAAAACTCGAATGGATATTGTTGGCGAAGTATTGCACATAACTTGAGCTGTAAATATGAAAGAAGATATATATACACCAGGGGCAAGAATAAACAAAAAAGTTTTCCTGTGGAGTCAACCTCCATTTTCTCTGTAAGACTTCCCCTTCTGGATCCTCACTACTTTCGTAAACTTCCTTCAACTTCTGGAAATAGTTTATCATCCTGCCACAATAAGACAGATTAAAAGGGATTAACACACAAAAGCAGCAAAGGCATCAAGCAAATTTGAACCCCGAGAAAACGACATCAGATTAAACAAAAATACTGAACAAGTGCATAAATCAAAGCAAAGGAGCATACTCATGGTGATAATTCTGTATCTCTGAGCAGTACCCTTTCTTATCAACATTTAAACATTTTTCTAGATGAATAACTTCATCAGGGTGAAGGTTACCAGAACAGAGTGATGCTCCCCTGCAATATTATGTTCCATATGAAATGTCAAACTCAGACTTCAAATGGTTCAACCCATCACAAATCAGTATAGTTCTTTGGAAACCACAGACCAACAAGTACATTTAGTGAATATATTTCAATATTTATGTCAGCACAAGAAGTAAATGCACATTGCTGCTTTTTAGAACTACATTATGTCAGGTAGTTGTAGGAGACATTATCACATAGAAGAATAAAGAATACAGGCCCTCCCAAAAGCAAACTCAAAGGTAATAAAATTCCTACCAAATAAATATTTTCACAACATAAGAATTTAACATTAAGGTAAGTGGAAATTTCCACATCTCTTCATTTGTTCTATTTGGACGCTACAATTAATAACCTTACCAACAAAACCCCCATTCCCCTTCATCCAAAAAATTAATTAAAAAAAACTTGAAATCTCGGTGACAGCAACAAGACAAACTAGAATTCCACATTGCATAGTTGCTCATGCATACACATCATTTAAATAGTACTTGCCATTTGAGAAATGGATTTCCAAAATGAAAGTTGTCCCCCCCAAGCAATGCTTCAACAACTTCTTCTGCATTTTGTTCTATAGGCAGAAACTGCATCAGAAGTTTTCTCTCCTCTTCTGATAAATTTGTCAGCCAAACCTGAATCAAATTCCATCTTTCAATAGGCATCATGCTCACAAGGAAAAATATAATTCACACATACAAACATGATAAGATTATAAATACCTCTTTTGAAAGAATTACTGCCAAATTTTCCAACTCAAAAATCTCTTGTGGAACATCAAATACATCAGCCAAGACATTGTGAGACTGAGGACCAGAATCAATAAATGGCCTCAAATCTCTCCGACTAATGCCAATTTGTTCTCTTCTGGCAACAACCTCACTTCGCTTGTCATCCCATTGTAGAGAAATATGAGATTTTGCACTAAATTTTTTTTTTGACGATTCTATTTTTTTCTTTTTGGTTTTATACTGCTCTGGAGGGCCACAATTTGCAACGCTGATACCATTGAGCCGCTTTCTCTGATGATCAGCCGCCATTCGCCAAAGAAGGTCAAGAATTACTAAAGAAATGACGTTAACATCATAGTTGTCACTCTTAAAGAATGTGTTCCTCTACCTGGTTGAAAATCATCATTACACATACATAACAATTAATATGAATCTTAATCCCAAAATTACAGATTTCTTATATTGTTATGCTCTTGTCACCAAGGACTCCTGCAATTTGATGCCCAGTTACTATTCTGCAGAAGAACATTCATAAGTAATATGGATAGCCAACAAAGTATATGCTTTCGTGCCCTATACGTTTTGCTAATAGAAGATATCCAACAAAATAGATACTCCAGCTGTTAAGGATAAAAGCAAAGCTCCGCTCATAGCAGACACATCATGTTGAACAAAAGGGTAAAACACTAAACCCACAAAAATAATAAGAAACACACTGTATAGTGTACATATCTAAATAGGCCTCAAAATTTAAGCCTGAATAATTTGAATGCGCACACATCAATAGGATCAAATTGATAAATAGAGTGGAGAAAAGAAAGAAAAAGATAAATAGAGTGGGTAAACGCTTGTGATGACTAGTGATGGTATCTAAAACCACAGACTAGTCTAACTAAACAAATTAATTAGCGAAGTTCAAAGTTTCCCAATATAAGGTTTACATAACTGTGACAGAGAGAGGGATAGATTGCTGAACTCTTCATGTGAACTAAAAGTATTCAATCCAATTATCTAGCATTTCCTAGAACAAGAAAAGCCCTTTCACAGTTACCGCCCTCTTTCCCAAGTACCATCCTACTCAATATTCACCCAAAAAAAAAAAAAAGAATCAAATTATAGATATCAGATTGACAACAGACAGAGTACCAAAAAGAAATAATAAAAAAAGAAATACGTCAAAAAGGCCAAGGAAAGGAATAGTTTCAATAAAATTACAAAAGTAATCGTTTACTCAACAATGTAAATTCGTAGTCAATAAAAAGCAAAACAATTAGATTGAAACAAAGGAACTAGCGAACGAAACAGACAAATAAACATATACAAACCGAATTAACGAACATCCCATTAAACTTCCATCACGTAAGCAACAACCCACACAAGTGAAGACAGCAAAACGAAATAAATAACAATAAAGATAGCACCTTTCAACTGAAAAACAGTGAAACCCGAAGAGAATAGAGGGGGAAAGGAAGGAGAAGTAAGAAAGCAAAGCACACCTTTATGTCAACGGAAGAAGGAAAACACTAGCCTTCAAAACGAAGAACCCTAGTCTGTATGACCAGGATAGAGAGAAGACGAGAAGGATAGACAACTACAGAGAGGGCTTTAGGGTAAAAGGTGTAGGGAGTGTGTCATCCAATCCAATCCAATCCACTTGGCTGCTACGACAATGGTTTCGTTGAGTGAGAGAAGAAAGAGAGAGAGAGAGAGAGAAACGCATAGATATGACAAAAAAGAAAGAAAAAGAAAACCAACAATATAGAAAAAAAGTACACAGACGGAGACCACATGCTAGAGGGAATTTTATTTTTACCCTAAAAAGAAAATAAAAAGAGAGGCCTTATTAATTGTCTGTTTTAATTGGAGATAAAATTCAAAGTCTTAACTGTACAAGTTTCACTAATATGAATCTAAATTATATTTTTATATAAAATAATGCTATTTTTTATAAAGCAGTGACAGTGTTTTTTTGTATTTACACGACATTTGTAATGTGAAATAGTGACACTTTTTAATACAGTAATAGTATGTTTTTAAAAAAATTAGTAGCATTTTTCACATAAAATTGTGGTATTTTTATATTGAATGGTGATATTTTTATATAGAATTGTGGTATTTTACAATATAAACTTGTTTTGGCGTCTAAAATTGTGTTCCTGTTGAGACTTAATTTTCAAGTACAATACATAAATATGGTTTGGAATATAGATAGTTGGGTTGTTCTCATAAACAAATTTATCTAGTTTAGTACAGAAATACAAACTGAGACACATTATGTTCCTCTTGAGAAGTAGATTACAAAACAATAAAATAGAGATGATGATTTTTTTGGGTATAAAATTGTGGTATTTATAGTATTAACTAAAGATATTCTTTGCTTAAAATTGTGGCATCTTTTATATAAAGTAGTGGTATTTTTTTGTACAGGGTGATGATATTTTTTTATAAAATTATAAATTTTAAAATATGGATTGGTGATATTTATAATATTAGCTAAATGTATGTTTTTGTATAAAATGGTGCTACTTTTTGCATAGAATACTAAGAATAGTGGTATTTATAAAGAGTAATATTATTTTGTATGGAGTTGTACTAATTTGTGTAAGGTTCTAGTTCCTTCTACACACTAGGAGTAATTTTTTTATATGTAAGTGGTGTATAAACAACAGTTGAGTGGGGTATTTTGTATGTATGAAATAATACAATATGAGTTTTTTTGCTTTAAGTATTATTATTATTATCATAGTTGTAGCTTTAAACTTCTTGTTGGTTTAGATATTGTATTGGTAGGTCTTTCAAACTATTAGGAAAAAAAAAACCTTCTAAGAGAAATTTCTAGCTATAAAGTGAATTCATACTTGTTTTGCAAACATTTAAGGTTCATAAGTTCTCATTGAGTCATTACCAAATTTATTTATCAAGTCTGCATCCCTAATGGAAGGTTCTACTAGTTCACGGAAGTTGCAATGACAATCTTCGATTTGGTCACTTTGTAGTCTCACTCTTTCACTGAGGTAGCTCTTGTCAAACCATGCTCTTTCTTCCAATCTTAAAGCAGTTGGATAATTGGTTTTCTTATGGGCCATTGTTGATTGGCTTAATCTTTCCTTTTGAAATGGTTTGTAGAACCATGCTCTTCTCCCATTATTAAAGTGGTTGAATTATTAGCTTCAACATAGGCTAATTCTTTTTTTTTAATCCTTCTACTTCAAATACAATATCGAATGTTGATATCACATATAATGAATATTAAGACAACAACTACTATTCAACAATAATAAATTTTAGGAAGAAATGAAAAAAAAAAAAGACATAGAAGATGTATATTTGGAATAGACACTTCACCTATATATTTGGAAGATACAGTTCACCTCCTCCAAATATGTTGTCGTAAATTTCTCAACTTATTCCTTCTAACATGCTTAATTATAAAGTTAGCAACACCTTTTAACATGCATTTCAATATTGTGCTAACATAATTTTTTTTGATATTGGGCTACACCAGGGCTCTCATTGAGCCCCTTTTTGTTTGTAGTAGTGATGAATGAGCTCTCTAAGAATATCCAAGGGGATTTGCCTTGGTGTATATTATTTGTTGATGATATTGTTTTAATGGATAAGACAAAAGAGGATGTCATTGTCAAACTAGAACCTTGGAGGGATACATCAAAGTCGAAGGACTTTAAATTGAGTAGGACTAAGATTGAGTATTTAGAATGTAATTTTTCAGGCCAAAGGGTCGCTTCTGATATGGTGGTAGAGATTGGTTTAGAAGTTATACCACAGAAAGAGTATTTTAAGAATTTAGGATCTATCTTCCAAAGTAATAGAGAGATCAATGAAGATATAGTTCACCGTATCAAATCAAGGTGGTTTAAATGGAGAAGTGCATTATGAGTTTTATGTGACAAGAAGATACCATTTAAGCTCAAAGTTAAACTTTATTATTTAACGATTAGGCCGACCTTACTCTATGTGTTAGAGTGTTAGCCCATCAAATAGTGCATAGTTATAAGCTAATGGTGGCAGAGATATAGAAGTTCCTTTAGATGTGCAACCTTAATAGAAGAGATAAGATAAGAAATGTAATAGTAAGAGACAAATTAAAGGTCACTAATGTTAACGAAAAATTAAGAGAGACAAGACTTAGGCGGTTTGAGTATGTTAAGAGGAGACACCCTGCCGTTTTAGTGAGAAGATGCAAGAAGATTATACGTAAAGACTGTAAGAGGAAAAATGGAAGGCCTAAAAAGAACTAGAGGAAGGTGATGAAGAATAATATGGCTCTTTTGGAAAAATGGCTATTTTGGAACTTATCGAGAGCGTGGCCCTCAATAAAAACCTTTGATGTACTAGGATACGGATAAAGGATCTCATATAGAGAGGTCCTTCTCTTTCTCATAGGTCTTTTAAACATTTTCCTTCGAATTTTATATCTTATATTTAACCTAAATATTTAATGTAGTACTTCTCTCACTACAAGAAAACAACACAATCCGCGATGTTTTATTGATAAAACATCGCTGAATGTGAAGACTTTTCGTGACGTTTAAAAATCGTCATGAAAAGTTCGAATTTTCTATGATTAGGCCTATGTAGCAGATTTGTAACACTTTTTAGGACATTTTTTTTACTAAAATGTCAAGAAATAGAAATCGTGATGTTTTTTTGAATAAAACATTGCTAAAGCCTTCAGCAACAAAACGACGTCGTTTGATTTACTTAAAAACATTCTGCCTACAGGAGCAAAACGACGTCGTTTGGTTTAAAACCAACCAAACGACTTCGTTTTGATTTTCTTAAAACCTCTACCCGAATGTCGTCCCCCCCTCCGCCACTTGCACGATGTTTCCTTCGTTCTTCCTCCTCCAGATCTGCTCCGTCATCCGTCGTCTGCGTGTTCTCCATTAAGCTGCTATGCCTTTGGCCATTGTCGTTGTCTTCTCCGGCATATTTTGTTAAGGTATTTTCATCTTCTCTCTATCTTTTTAATGTATTTTGAGGGATTGTTCATTTCGGGAGTTGTGGCATAGTATTGTTATTTTGCTGTTTTGAATGAGTTTCGTTTTGAAATTTTTTCCTTTACCGTGTTAGGTTTATTACGCAACAAAAATTTGTAGTTTGCAGATGCTAAAGAGAATCTCTTAACCTACCTCAGTAGATCTATTTACGCAGGTAACCGACCAAGAGTGTTGTGTATTCATCTTACTTTGGGTTTTTTGTATGAAGATTTATGATGGGTTCATGGTGTTTATCTCTTCAATACACAAAAATTTTCTCCCTTTGGATTGTCTACATTCTTTGACTAGATGGATTTTTATTTTTTTTGGCAACATGATTATCTGAATATTGTACTCTAAAATAGACTAGAAAATTCAATGCTCGACGATGAAGTGTGGTTATTGTTAAAGAACTCCTAGGCTTTGAGTAGTGCCTTTTTTTGTCTTAAAGTTAAGATCTTTGGGTTTCTATATAGGCGAATGCATTGCATGATAAGGGACTATCCTCATATCATGATTCTAAGTTAATTACTTTACATGGTTAGAGCTTTTCATTTTTCGAACAATTTCAATGAACGATTTCAATGAGGTTTATCTTGTTCAATATTGTGTTTGTCATGTAAACAATACAAATTTATGTCATTTGATCCTTAGGCATGTGACTTTAATTGAATCCTACAAAAAATATATGAGGATTTTACATTTGAGTTTTCGTTCCTCCAAATAATGTCCTCCTTTTTTTGGAAAAGGCTTCTATTTAATATCATGGTAGTAAGAGAACTTATTGGAATCAACTTAATGCTTTGTCTTTTTTGTCCCGACACTTTCTTTAATTAAACTAGATTTTGGAATTGAGTTTGGGAGACCATTAAGTTCATATACTTATGTGAGAGGTCCAAAACTATGTCAATTATCATACCAAAAATGTGTTGAGTCACTATTTCCAATATGATTCTTGATCTCCATTCTTATTATTTCCTTTAGCTTAAAATTTTTAACTCTATTAAAGAGGAGAATCATTCATTTAGGTAGTGTACACTTAATGACAAGATCAACCTCCTTTTTCCTTGTTAGTAGATATGTAACATCCCGTCCCTATACTAAGGGCTAGACCCCTAAGACACGGCATATGTCAGATATCAATGAGGGATTAAGAAAAATGCATCTCATGTTCACGCATACTTTAGCATACACGCAAGTGAATTTGAATTATTTTGCACACATTTAAATGACTGTACATGCACTCATTGATATTTTCCGGGTATAATTGATTATTAATGTGCTTATATTGAGAATTGTGAATTATTTGCATTGAGAACCGAGTCAAAGTGTATAAACTGTTGATTTAGAAGTTTGGTGAATTTTAGGATAAACTCTTTTGAAAAATGTTGGGTATTCCTGGATTGGGAAAAATGCCAAGTGGCAAGTAAATTTATGAATAGTGATAGAAATAAATGTCAAACGGAAATGGAAATTTTTACAAATGGCATTAAGGTTTAATGTCAAGTGACATTGAAAATTAGGAGAAAATTGGACTAGAAATTAGAGACAAATGGACCAACCAACTAAGTGTTATTTAGCATAAACCATTTGAGTGGAAGGTATCATGACAAGTGTCTTGACACCCACCAAGTTTTTAAAACCCACCTAATTTCCCATTCGTTGTCTTTCATTTTCACTAAACACATTATCATCTTCCTCACTCTTCTCTCCTTATATGAAATTCGTACCAACCTCCACCAAGTGATTTTTAATCGTAATCTTATACTAGCCACTTCAATACCTTGCTATCCTCCTCTTGTTGATAAAAGACCCAATCTATTCCTCCTTCAACAATGATGATCATGTATGTGGAGGAGCTAAGGTTTCTAGGTGATTTGAAGAAAATGAAGCTAAACAAGTAAGTATAAGCATAAACTTTTCTTGATTTGTTGAAGGAAGCATAATTGATGATAGTTAGAGTTAAATGGACATAAAATGGTGATTTATGTATGCTGGAAGGTGGATAAAGAAATGAATACATTGATGTCTAGCTTTTCCGTGTATGACGATGAATGATTCTTAAATTGATGTAGAGGTGATTTAGAGTTAGAGATGAATATTGTTGAATTGTGCTGGACATGTACAGATGCAGTGTTTCCAATAAACATGTATTTGTATTTTAGCCATATCTTGATCTGTAGATATTTAAATGAGATGATTTTAAGTTCAAATTAAACTAGAGACAAATGTCTATACTTTTCGTGAAGAGATTGAAATTGAATTATGTCTTTAAGGTTTCAAAATGTAGCTTGAAGTTGAGTTTGTGGATTCTGTCGTGGTTTGGAATAGTCTGTAGTGTGTTTAGCATAACTTGCAGAATATCAAACCAAATTGCATGAAACTAGTCTCATTTGAAACTTAAGACATAAGGAACAATTGTTTAGAAGAGTGCCTTCCTAAATCCTTCATTTTCCACGTCAAAATTGCCATGAAACATTGACCTGAAGGTGTGTTTTCAGAAGAGCCAGAATGAATTTTGAAAAATAATGGAATGCACGATCATGTACAAGCACAATCGTGACTCTTAAGGGTCATAAGGGATCTCACCATCGTGCACAAGCACGATGGTGACAATGGAGAAGCAATTGGAATCGTGTGCATAGTGAAGGTGCAGTGAAAGTGCATAGACGCGAACATCCTTTGATCTTTTGGCCATAACTTTTTCTCTAGACCTCCAAATGACTTGATTCTTGAGCCAATAGATTCCTGACACATTTTCTACCTCTCCATAAAAATTAGTAGCATTAAAGATTGAATTGAAATAGATTGATGAAATTAAAAATTGGAATCTGTTGGAACAATGAAATAGGATTATCTTACTGAATACACTTCAGTCTTTTGATTATATTTAGATGATAGGATTTAAAATGAGATGATTTTTGATTTGGAGTAAACTAGAGAAATAAGGATACAAATCATCTGAAGAAGTCGAATTGTGATTCAGTCTTTAAGATGTTCAATTTCTATATGGAAGTTGTGCATAGTATATTGTTTTTTAATAAGAATAGCCCGAACATGTTTGAGGTATATCTTTCAAATTACTGAACCAAATTGAATGCTTTTGGTGTCAATAGAAACATAAGACATAGAGAAACACTTTTCTAGAAGAGAGTATGACCAAATTACTTCATTTTCACTCTCTAATTGAATGTGAACAGTAGACCCGAAAGTGTGTCTTGGAAAAATCTGAAGTGATTCAATAAGAAAGGATTAGATATTTTAATGGTTTTAGTGAGGCATAAACCTAAGTATAAATTATACTTAGATGAGTTTTGATATGAGAATGATTTTTTGATGAAATTGATGGAAAAATACCTAGGAATGTCATGAACATGCATTATACATATTTCATTTCATACATGTGCATTTTTGAACACTTATAATTGTGCAAATTGTGATATATGTGTATGTTATTTGATTTAAAGGAGCAATTGGAACATCAACCTCCAGACATTGATGACACTTCCAGGCTTTAGCTTCGGAAGCAACATTTGACTAACCTAGACAGTTTCTCTCAATTATTGTTTGCTTAAATTATGTTTTGAATGATAAATGAATGAATTGAATTGTGTTGATTTCCAGAAAGAAGGTCCGATGATTGTGAAATGTGGAATGTATATTAAAGTGCTGCTTGAATGTGAATGTGAAGAACTATGTGTTTCATAATATGATTGATTGTGATAGATGCATTCCACACATGAATGCATGATCAGATAATGGGAGTTGTAACCAGAGTAGCCATTGATCAGAGCTTAAAGCTCAACGTGTGAAAAGAGCCTCGAGCTCAGAAAGTGATTAAGAGCCTAAGGCTCACTATGTAAAATGAACCTTGCATCCTTATCGGATAAGGGACAGTTATTAATGAGCCCGTTATCCAAAATGAATGTAGGACTGTTTAGGCAATCAGTCACAACATCGCAACAATTGGAAAAGAGTCTCGTGAACATTTCATATGCATTTTGTTAAGTATGTTTAATTGATTGAAATGCATAATTGCCTATGCTTAAGTGAAAATGTGATACATAATCAATTATGTGAAAATGTGATTGTATGTTATGTAATATGATGTGTTGCATGAATTGAGTGAACCATTAATGATGGTTACCTCATTGAGTTCGCAAAACTCACCCAAAATTTGTAATTATTTTTCAAGCTCAGAAGAGTACCCCATTAGGCAAATAGGAGTACAACTACTGCATTCGAATAAGATTCTGCAATTTTTGTATCAGATTATGTATTTCACAATTTTTGTATCAGATTATGTATTCCGAATAGTTTTGTACAATGTGTATACAAATGTACTTATGTTGTAATGTAAAGACAGTATGACCAAAATGTTTTGCTTTGTAATGTGCCCAAATGGCTATTGAAATTATGTTGATTGTATTGTTATGATTGAAAAAGTTTACGAACAAAGTGGGCCTGATTTGGTTATGGATTTCCGTATATTATGTTTGTGGTTTCAAAAAAAAATTATATCGATTTTTGTACTGATTAAGTGATCTAGCATGCCACCCTCGCGGGGCACGGTCTCGGATATCACTCAGGATGTCAGACACGTGTCTTGCAGGAGTGAAGTGCTATATATGTGATATCAGAACCCAGAATTACTATCTTATATGGGCATTTTTGAAATATGTATCAAGTTGCATGCATTTTTGTCACGTCTTAGCACGCAGTAGCAATTGATCCCCAGTCTGAGCTGCATTTATATGAGTCACACGTATGAGCATTTGTTAAGAGTCTGAGGGGATAAAAATAGTGAAGAGAATGATAATCTGTCAGAATGTGAGAAAAAGAAAGTTTGTGGATATCTAGGAGAAATAGTATATGGTTTGATAAGATAGATAGAGATTCACTGCTTTGGTATTGGTGGATGTATTATTGAATATGATGTCAATATTGTATTTTTCTTGTATGTCCTCGAATGTGATATAGATGCGAATACACAGTCATGGATTGTTTAAGGAAAATAGGGATACAAGAAAAATAGAATGAAAAAACAAAAATATGTATATTATGATCTTAAGAAGATGAACTAGTTGTTGATTAATGTGATAAGAGCTATGATCCTCCGTGAGAAAATATTAGTGGAAATTGAGATCGAAATTTCACGATGAATATGCATCTAAAACTCAGAATGGATTGCGAATATATATATATGTAAGATGAATAAATGACAATAGGAAAATGAGATAGAAATGAGGAAAGAGTAAAAGGGGGATGAAATAGTTATAAATGACTTAATAAGAGATGAATGATGTGTAGTAAGGAGAAAGTTAGAAATGCATATAAGAAAGGATTTTATGTATGAATGAGATAAAGAAAAAGATGATGAATCAAACGAGAAGAATTGATGCACTTAATATGGTAGTTGACTTATTATGAAATGAGGTAGCCTCGGAAGAGGTAAATTTTGGAAAATTGGAGTAATATTGGTGTTAGTGTGTTTGATAATGAGAGGAGGAAAGTGTAGGGCGCGATAGTGGCCTAACAGAAATAGGTTTTTGTCACGATCGTGTTGGGATACCCCAATCATGGGCAGGAACAAAGATAGAAAGGTTGTCTAGAATCAATTGGAATTTAAGTATCATTAACGAATGTTATTAATTGGAGAATTGACATAAATACATCTCTAGATAAGATATCAATGATTTTGTTGGTATTTACCAAGGTATTAGAGTAAATGAATTTGCTTAATGCCTTACTAAGCCTTATTATAAAGGATGGTCTAATCATATAAGTTATGGCATAAATTGATCTTATTGAGATATTATGAAAAGTTGAAATTTCTTGAGATACTAAGAATAATTGATAAGAAATCATAGAAAATAGTTGATTGATAAGGATTTCATGAGCAGTATCGAGGATAGTATCAAAGAATCTTCTTCCAAAGAAGAATTTCCCTGAGATGGGTTCAGTAAACTAGATGATTCAATTTAAGAATGATTAATGAAGGAACAAATATGAAATAAGTAATTAATGAGTCAAAAGTGAATATTGGAGCCATATCCATAACGGAGACTCAAGCATAAGAGGTAGAAAATGCTATTGAGAGTGTGTGCATTTTGTTGATGTAAAGTATCCAAATAAGTGATGGATTCTTGAATTTGAGGTGACATTAAGTATAAGAGATACAAATCATATTTGATGAATGTATTACCAACACAGGAAATCGAATGAATTGAGAAAATCGTTTGCGAAAGGGAGTTAATTGGGAAATTGAAAATAACATGCGATAAGACTACTTCATTGAGGAATTAGTTACTTAAGGAATTACGAGAACTAATCATAAGCACAAGGAGTTTTGGTTTATATCTGTTGGAGTTAACAATGCCCTGACAGTACTATGGTATTGAAGATTAAAGTGATCCAAACAAAAATTGAATCATTAATGACTATGATCATAGATGGTTTTTTATGTACTAGAATAGTAAAGAGAATATTTTAAATACTTGAGGAAATCTTACATATCATAAAGGTAGAAAATTTTTTATGCCAAGTATAATGAGAGTGAATTTTTGTTTGATGGAATAAAATATTGGGTTGTATAGTATCTGAATATAGCATATTGGGAGACCTAAGAAAATAAAGGTAATAATGAAGGGAGAAACTCCAAGGCATATATGAGAGATCCAAAATTTTCCAAAATTAGCTGAAAATTGGACACTACCGAAAGTTGTTAAGGAGGTTTTACTAATCTTATCCTTTAACAAAAATGTTTGAGGAAAAATGTGTCAACCGTATGAGTGATGAATGTAAAAAGAATTTTGAGGAAATAAAAAACCAATGGTAATAATATCATTTGGAATTGGAGATTTTATAGTACATAATGAGGTTTCACATTAGAGATTAGGATGAAATCCAATGCAACATGATAAAGTGATTTTGCGTACATAGGGACAATTAAAACCTCATGAGCTGAATTTTGATATATGATTTAGAACTTGCTGTAATAGTGATTGTTTTGAAAGCTTGGAGATATTATATGTACATAAACATTTTGGATATATATAAATATTCAGGCCATTAAAGTGTGAGGTAGTTATGGAACTTGAAAGAACTGAATGTAAGGCTGAGACAATGAATAAAGTTACTTGAAGATTTTGATTGTGTAAATGGGTAATTCCTAGGAAAGATGGTGTTGTAATTTGATGTATTGAACAGAAAATTTAATAATGAAATGGCACAAATTTAGATATTGAGGTTACCAAACTAAGTGTAACAAAGAGCATGGAATGTTAAGTTGAATTTTGGGCAAATCAAAGTACTATTAGTTGTTAAATTTAAGATCAGTTTCACATTAAAGAATTAGTAAAGCCCAAATTGAGGATTTAGAAATTATGAATCTTATTGAGGAATTGAAAACGAATCCACCTTTCGAGTTAATGATACTTTGTGATTGAATTAAGAAGTATGTGTACCCCGATAAGGAGACGGTTAGAGAAAACACAAAAAGCAACCGAAGCTATATGTCCTAGTAGGAATACATCGAAAGGGCAATTGATGGCTAAGAATGTAGAAACAAGTGATTTCATGTATAAATTAGTAATAGTCTTAAATGTTGGAGATGTGCTTAAAGCTTATATTTTGGAGTTTATAGGAACATGAGATCAATGTATAGTTCAAATTAACTACAGACATAACAATCGTTATCATAGTGCTATCATTAGAATATTGTATGAGGCGTTATACGACAAAAAGCGTCGTTCGCCCTTACATTGAAATTATGAGGGCCTAAAAATGGTTAAAGGCTATAATAAATTGAAGATACTGTAGCGTGTGGAATGAATCTGTAATAAAAATTAAGTGGCTTATGGAAGATGAATGAATTTGATGGATTAACATCGAGGTTATGGGATATAGTGAAATAGACATAAGAGTTAAATGTATTAACACTGAAGAGAAGTGAATTATCAAAGGAAAGATGAAGTGTT
>JAOQMR010000007.1:14547697-14557933 GCA_027563865.1 Erythroxylum pelleterianum
TCCTCATTAATCCCTATCAATCCCATCCTATGACAAATTTACTATTTTACCCTTCCAGTAGGGGGTGGGATGTTACATTGAGGGAGTTAGATTTTATGTTATATGTTTTTATTATAAAATACTAGTACTTACTGTACTAACTAGTACAATCTGATATCACAATCTAGTATGATACATACTAGTTTTCAATATCTTTTTCTGTATGGTATGATATAGATCACCTGATATATTTTGAGATCCTTTACTTTGGTTACTATAGGTCAGTTAGTCACTTCACTTGTCAAACCTGATTATGAAAAGTTAAATGACCCCATCCACTAACCTAACTATAAAATGTCAAAATACAAATATGACTCGTCCCAAGATGATTAAAAAAAATTAAGGTAAAAACTTCTATGTCCCTTGTAATTTTATGCATTATAGTAAAATTTTATATGCTTTAAAAACTCTCATAAGAAGACCATGTGTTTTGTACAAGGTTTGAAATAAGTCATTTTGTTACTTTTCTCTTAAGAATTTTGTTGATTTGATAGTTTTGGGATAAATATAGTGCCATATAGATGAATAGGGACCAATTTTTATGATACCCTAGCACCCATGGCATGTATTGAAACCTAAAGACCTAACACAAAACCTAAAAGCCTGAATAGAAAATAACTTTTCTTACCTAATTCAAAACTCATTTTACCCATCCTCCTCCACTTCCTTATTATCAATCACCTATAAAACTACAATGTCCTATAAATTATCTTAGAATATTAACTTAACCTTTAGAGATAGAAATTTTTTTGCTATCTCTCTAGCCACTTCTTGGTTGCCCTTTTTTCTCATTTACCTTACTTTTTTAACTGTTTGAAGTAAGTTTAACTTTCATTATTTTGGTAACAATTTTAGGGAGGAATTTTCTCACCCAAGTGTTTTTCTAGTTCTTTTCCCCTTTAAAGAAATGGAACTAGCTACCTCCTTGAGTAATGTAGCTCCTCTTGTATTATTTCCCTATTACTACCTGTGATAGACCCCTGTGCAGTAATAGGGAACCTTGTTTTATTTCCCTATTACTGCCTGTGATAGACCCCTGTGTAGGAACCTTGTATTATTTCCCGATTTTTTAAGACCTTAGAGTCCAAATTAGTGAAAGTATAAAACATGAAAAATGATTATTTATGTCTTATTAACGCTTATGTGAAACGGTTTTGTTAGAAAATGCATTGATAATTATTTATTGATATTTGAGTATTGGTTGCCAATCTGTTTCTTACCAGAAACAAGACATAATTTAGATGGAGATTATATTTTAAAGGGAGATGTTGTTTAAGTAATTTTTAGATAATAATAAGACTAATGGAAGTATAGTTTAATGGGGCACAAGAATCATAGGATTTGGATTTTGTTTGAGAGAGTTATGATTAAAAGAAGACAACTTGTTCATAAAGGAACATTAGGAGGAAAAGGATGTAAACATTACATATAAGGTTAGGTTAGCTTGATGGTTGAGGAGATGACATGGGAACTTGAGGATACTATGAGACGTCAGTACCCCCATTTATTTGTGTCCTCGACTTAGGAGTTTTGAGGACGAAACTCTTTCGAGGGGGGAGGACTTATAACACCGGATTCTCTGAGCCCTTTTGTATTGTTTTATACTTGGAGATGCTACTGTATATTGATATATATATATATATATATGGTTGTATATGAGTTCAAAGATGTATTTAAATCCTTTTGGGTATATATGCCAATGATTTATAACGTTATATGCCCTTACATGAACTTAGAGTTCATCGATATGCAAAATCTTGGAGATTTATGACATATAAGCTTCTAAGTGAGTAAAACCGAGTCCATTGGATGGATATGACTATGGAGGCTAAGTTGAATGTGTTCTAATGCCTTAGAGGTGATTAGACATGATTTAAAGACTTATTGGACACTTAGAAAGTTTAATTGGAAAAGTTGATGTACATAAGGGCTTATTAGCAAATTTTAAAAGTTAAAGGACTTAAATGTAATTTTTCAATTCTTGGAGGACCTATTTGTAATTTTATAAAGTTAAGAGGCTTAATTATAATTTTTAAAAGTCCGAGGACCAGAATGAAAATAAAGTTTTGGTGATCCCCAAATTTTGGGCTTAGTTGCGAAATTAGGAAAAGTTTGGAGGGTATAATGGTAATTTCATACAACCTAAGGGTAAAATGGTAAATTCACCTTGTTTGGTCAAAGAAGAGTCAAATTTAGACCCTTCTTCATGTGTGTGACCGTGCAAACCCATTAATTGAACATTAAAACACTTAGTTTTAATGACAAGAAGAAAGAAGAAAGGAGAAGAGAGGAGGAGAAGAGGGTTTCGGCCATCACCTAAAATTTTACCATCTTTTTTATTCTTCAACCTCAATTAAGCTGTTCTAAGCTAATTTAGGATCAAGGAACTCAAATCTATCATTAGATCTGAGAAAATCTCAAAGGATTTGAATATATCATCAAGTGAAGGTTTAGGTAAATTTTGTCTCATCTCTCTCTACATTATGATTTTGAGTTTGGTGTTAAGATATGTTGTTCTCTATGCTTGAATATGTTTGAAACATGGTTTAGATGAGTGAAATGTGTCATGGAGAGGGTTCTTTAAGTCAAAACCAAAATTGTCCCCTTTAGGTAAAAGTTTGTGAATTTTTGAATATCTTTTGAAATTGATTGTCTAAATGAATTCTATGGTGTTAATCATACATGTATGATGTGAATTTATGATGAAGAATGAAGAAAATGTGTGTTGGTTAAGTTTAGGTCGAAATGATGGAGAAGAGGTGGATTAATGTAATGAGTTGTACAATTGATAAAATGTAGCTTAAATGAAGGAAATTAGTTGGAATGGACTGGTGGAATGTGTCATTAATTGGAAGCGCTACTATATTACATAATAGGAGCAGCATAAATTATTATGATAAATTCTTGGAAATATGACTTGAAAATCATGCACATTAGTTGTTTGATAAAATGACTAAGTAAACTTGGCTTAGGATTTAAGGCTTTATAATGGTATACATTGGAAAAACACTTTCATGTTTACTTAGAGTGAACTTGAATTGTTGCTTAGATTTACAAGTCAAGGCCTAATGTGTTTGGATAAAGATGTGCTTAATTATGTTTTGAAAATGAGCAAGTATGAGACTAAAGGCATTAAATGCCTTAGAAAATGCAAAAGAAAAGCTAATGTGAATAGTAAGGAAGTAATCCTGTGAGAAGTTTAATGGCCAGATTCTACAGCTTATAGGGAGTGAGGGTGTATAAACATGAAATTTATGTTTAAGTAGTAATTTCATTGTATGTCTTTTTATGTATAAAGGCTCTAGAGCCGTGAATCAGGGAACTCGTACTGAGGATTGTTGAAGTTAAAAGAGTGTACACCTTCTTTAAGGTGAGTTAGGAAACCATATTTTTCATATGGGATTAGATCATCCTAAGACATGAGTTAATAGGCTAGGCCTATATGGTTGCTAACCAGGATACGTTGAGTTATAAGCTGGGCCTATGTGTTTTCAATGTGATATATGTCCACTTCAAAGGTTATCTACACTATCTTGGTATGAATCGAATTCTATTTGTGATATATGTTTTTCTTGCTCACTGAGTGCCTAGTGTACTAACCCCCTCTACTTTCCAACCATACAGGTTAATTTGGTGAGTTTGAAGCTTTGGGTGGATTGTGTGGTCTTTTAACATTTTCGGAGTATTACTGCACGTGGGTAGTTTCCTATTTTGTACTTTTATTGTCTAGTGGCTCATGAACTGTGTTTATGTAGATATGCTTTACGATTTTGTAAGTTAACTTTTGATTGCCTTGTGTTTTATAAACGACTTTATATATGAATCTTTTGATACTATTGTTGAGATTACCTTGAGTGGACTTTAATGTCCTGAAGTTGTGGTTGGATGTGAATATAGAAGTGTGTTTAAAAATGTTTGCAACTTTTGGGATTTTTAAAACACAGCCGTAGTACTGCCCAAATTTTTCAAAAAAAAATAGATATTTAATTAGCCTTGCATAGTTGGATTAATGATACCGTGAGTGTCCTTAGCCCAGTTATGCGGCGGTTATTATGGGCCCTATGTGGTACCGGGTCATGACATTTTGGGGCCTTACACAAATGCTTTATCTCACAGTTATACCTTAATCTCTATGTTGGATACTAAATTGTTAGGCATTGAGTATATTAAGGATTTATATTCTTCTGATCTTGATAAATGTGTTTGAAGCTTGTGAACATGCTGCATTTGGCAGATTTTATAGGCATAAAGGGTTTTTATTTCGTGAAAATAGAATGTGTGTGCCTATTTGTTCTCGAAGGGAGTTACTGGTTTGTAAGTCTCACAAAGTTGGCCTAATGGGACATTTTGGTGTTAAAAAAACTTTAGATATAGTTTTTAAGCATTTCTTTTGGCCATATATGAAATATGATGTAGAAAGAATTTGTGAGAAATGTATAACTTGCAAACATGCCAAATCTAGATCTTTACCTTATGTATTATATGATCCTTTGCCAATACCAAGTGCACCATGGGTAGATACTTCCATGGATTTTGTCTTAGGTTTACCTAGGTCAAAAAGAGGTAATGATTATGTTTTTATTGTTGTGGACAGGTTTTCTAAGATGGCTCATTACATTTCATGTCATAACATAGATGATGATAGTCAAATTGCAACCTTATTCTTTCGCAAGATAGTATGACTTCATGGAGTGCTAAAGAGCATTGTTTCTGATTGAGATTCCAAGTTCTTAAGCTAGTTTTGGAAGACAATGTGGGGTAAGCTAGTTACTAAGTTGATGTTTTCTACAACTTTCCATCCACAAACTGATGGGCAAAATGAGGTAGTTAATTGAACTTTGTCTACGTTATTGCATGCTATCATTCAAAAGAATTTGAAGAATTGGGAAGATTGTTTGCCACATGCTGAATTTGCTTATAATCGTTATGTCCATTCTGCTACTAATTTTTCATCTTTTGAAGTTGTGTATGGGTTTAATCCTTGACTTTAATGGATTTAACACCTCTACCAATTGATAAGCGTGCTTGTTTAGATGGTACAAAGAAGGCTGAATTGGTAAAGCAATTTCATGAAAAGGTTAGACATCAAATCGAAAAGAGGACAGAACAATACACTTCTCAAGCCAACAAAGGATGTAAGAAAGTGATCTTTGAACCAGGAGATTAGGTTTGGGTTCATTTAAAGAAGGAGTGATTTCCATAAAAAAGTCGTTCTAAGCTAAATCTAAGAGCAGATGACCCATTCAAAGTCATTGCGCGTATTAATGACAATGCATACAAGCTGGTTCTTCTAGGTGAGTATAATGATAGTGCTACATTTAATGTTTATGATCTTTCTCCATTTGATGTAGGCGATGACGATTCAAGGACGAATCCTTTTGAGGAGAGGGGGAATGATGGAAACCCAGCTAAAAACATGCAAAGGATGGTGCAATTTGGTTCAACATATTTCGATGATCCATTACACATTGATGGAGGTCCAAAAACTCGGGCTAAAGCTAAAAGGATGAAGGAAGCTCTTAATGGACTGATTGAAGATTTTTGGGCTAAGCAAGCAACAATAAAAGTTGATTTGAGCTTGGAGAGATCAATCAGCCCTATCACTTTAATTCATGCATTAAATAGGCCTAATTAGTTGTTTATTTGGCCTAATTAGAAGACTAGGTTACTTTGATGCTTTCAAGGAGATTTCTAATTGACTTGGGCCGCCTAAAAGTCCACTTTCTATATTTGGCTTTAGGAATCAGATTTGAAAAGGCTTTCCTATATCTTAGGGATTTCCTTATTTTTAG
Source organism: Erythroxylum pelleterianum (assembly GCA_027563865.1). Taxonomy (NCBI): domain Eukaryota; kingdom Viridiplantae; phylum Streptophyta; class Magnoliopsida; order Malpighiales; family Erythroxylaceae; genus Erythroxylum; species Erythroxylum pelleterianum. The sequence goes on from JAOQMR010000007.1 coordinate 14,553,529, forward strand.
GAATAAATCATTGCTAGAAGATTGATTAAGGTTTTCTTTAGCCTATATAATCATTATCTTTGTACAACAAGTTAGATTGGTATTTGTTTTACGTTTTTTTGTAAGGTTATTCACTTCGTTCTTCATTGAACTTAGAACTTATCAAGGTTATTCCTTAAGAGGTTCATCTGACTTATCGCTCTCAATCTCTTCTTTGCCTAGAGTGTGGCATCAATATCCTTCTTTATAATTTTGTTTGGTGTTTCTCTAATATTATTCAAGGTTTTTCTAAAAAACAGAACTGATTTAGGTTTTTTGAAAATTCCGTTGCTCATGGGTTCCTAGATCTTGATTTACGAGGGTTCACATTATAAATGGAGATTTATAAGGATGATTTTGGTGATTTTGGGATGTCAATTGCTATTCGTCAAAGAGATAAACTTAATCTAGGTATTTATTTTTCACTTTTCTTACTTGTTGAAAATTAATCATCAGTTTATTTTATTTATAATGCTACTTTTGTTGTCTTACAGTTACTTGGTGGGACCAATTCGAAAGTAGTGTTCTTGAATTGCAAAGGATTGCAATTCGAATTCTTAGTTAATATATGAGTGCAACATGAGTGAAATAAATTGGAGCACATTTGAATTCATTCATTCTAAGAAAATGAATAGATAGAAGCACAAAAGATTGAACAACTTGATCTTTATTTGATAAAATTTAAAAGTTTCAGGAAGGGTATGTTATTATCATTATTAAGTTGGATATAATTTATTGTAATTTTTAATAATTTAATTTTATTTGGTTATTATGGCTCTTAATATAATAAGTAATTATATAGATCCAATTTTCCTTGACCATAGCTATCTTTTATTGGATTGGTTTTTGAGTAACCGGATTTGATAAATGAGTGTGACTAAGAATATAATTTTGGAACAGAAAGTATTGACTTGTCATTTGGTGCAATGAATTTGAATGATGGTGATGATGAGACGCTTCGTAACGAGGGAGATTTATACCAAATAAGAATTGAGGTCAATGTGATTTGAACGGGTATTCTATTAAATGAAGTTTCGAGTTTTCATTTCTCTTCCTTTAATTTTACTTATATTTGATGTATATCTTAAATTATAAATATGCAATTTAAATATAATTGTAAATGTGTTTATTTTAGGTTTCACTTCTACTTGGTTATTTCCTTAACACAAACACTTATTGTAAATTGAATAGAAAATCATGGATATTTATTATTCTTTTTATTTGATGCTCTCATGTAATTATTATGTATTATATGAAGAAATTGTAACATTTTAAATACTTTGTAATGTCCTTAACTTTATATTTGTATGATGATCAAATGATCGTTTTCATATTAATTGTAGTTATTATTTATACGTGAAAAATAATATTAAGACAAATAAACAAATTGTTGTAATTTAAAATTTCTATTATTATGATTTTTTTGAGACAAAGTTGATGTACAATCATAAATTATATAATATATTGAAAGACTATTTTATAATTTTAAAAAATTAAGGGAATATTTTATTAATTTAAAAGATTACCTGAAATGTTACGTAGTATTAATTATTAATGGTACAATATTATATTAAAACCAGAATCAAAATCAGTTAATATTAATACTTTTCCTAAGTGTGACGTGTTAAATGGTTGATAAGGATGATAATGGGTTAGGCGATCTCTGGTCCAGGCCCTGCACGAGGCCTAGGACGGGTGTGGCCTCTAATTGGGCCAGGCCTAATTACTTGGTTGATTCTTTTATTTCAATCCAAACTATGAAGAAGACCGACAATACACAACACAACAGAGAGGAAAGGAAACAAATAATGAATGAAGTTTCAAAGTAGTTGTTCGGTTGTGGTGGCCCTCGTATCTCGCAAAATTTGCAGCAGCTGTCATCACTATTCAGCTGCGACTACTTCTGCTAACCTCAACACCTGGTTTAACAAGTACTTCGACAAAAACAATGTCTCCTCCTGGAACTCTCTCATCTCCGACTTGGCTCGTAGCGGTGATTCCAAAGAGTCTCTTCGCGCCTTCTTTTCTATGCGAAAGCTCAATATCAGACCCACTCGCTCTACGTTCCCTTGCGCGATCAAGTCATGCTCGGCTTTGCTCGATCTTCTCTCCGGCAAGCAAGCCCACCAACAAGCTCTTGTTTTGGGACTTGAATCTGATCTCTTTGTGTCGTCGGCTTTGATCGTGTTGTACTCGAAATGTGGGCATCTGAGAGATGCCAGAATCCTGTTCAATGAAATTCCTCGGAGAAATGTAGTCACTTGGACGTCAATGATCACGGGTTATGTCCAAAACGATGACGCCTATGAAGCATTATTGCTTTTTAAGGAGTTTTTGGCTGAAGAGAGCAAGGGAGATGGTGAATGTAATGAGGTCTCCATTGATGATGTTGCTATGGTTTCTGTTTTATCCGCGTGTTCCCGTGTTCCCAGAAAAGGAGTGATTCAGGGAGCTCATGGGTTTGTAATAAAGAGTGGATTGGATGAAGTGGTCGCAGTTGAGAATACTTTATTGGATGCATATGCAAAGCTTGGCGAGGTTGGTGTTTCTAGGAAATTGTTTGATGGAATTGATCAGAAGGATGCAGTCTCTTGGAATTCTATGATTGCTGTGTATGCCCAAAATGGATTATCGGTTCAGGCTTTTGATGTTTTCCGTAACATGATAATGGGTGGTGAAGTCAAGTACAATTCAGTTACATTATCTGCTTTATTGTTGGCTTCTGCACATGTTGGTGCTCTACGTTTGGGGAAATCCATACACGACCAGGCACTAACTGTTTACCCTTTCCTATGTCAATGATTATCTGCCCTGTCAATCATTGTTATTATCCAAGGCCAACCTAACTGACAATTTTTTTTTTATTTGATCAACCAGCCTGTTAAGGTTTTATGATGTGATTCTTCACAGTAAAATGCTTAGATCTTTTTCCCCCCTTCCTTGCAGGTTATAAAGATGGGCTCAATGGATAACGTGATTTTGAATACCTCTGTAATAGATATGTATTGCAAATGTGGAAGAATCCATATGGCGAGGAAGGCATTTGATGGCATGAAGGAAAGGAATGTGAAGTCATGGACTGCTATGATTGCGGGTTATGGGATGCACAGTTGTGCAAGAGAAGCTCTGGATATTTTTTACAAGATGATAAGCGCCAGGGTCAAACCAAATTACATAACTTTTGTTTCGGTCCTAGCTGCTTGTAGCCATGCTGGTCTTTTAGATGAGGGTTGGCACTGGTTTAATTCCATGAAGAATCAATTTAATGTCGAACCTGGGGTTGAGCACTATGGTTGCATGATCGATCTTCTTGGACGTGCTGGTTGTCTTGATCAAGCACATAATTTAATAAGGAGTATGAATGGGAAGCCTGATTTTATAATCTGGGGTTCTCTTCTTTCTGCTTGTAGAGTTCACAAGAATGTGGAGCTCGCAGAGGTATGTGCTAGGGAACTATTTGAGCTGGAACCCAGTAATTGTGGATATCGTGTTCTGCTTTCAAACATATATGCCGAAGCTGAAAGGTGGAGGGATGTGGAAAGAATGAGGCTACTGTTGGAAAATCAGAGAGTTGTAAAACCTCCTGGGTTTAGCTTGATTGATCTGAAGGGTAATGCGCATGTATTCTTAGTTGGAGATATGGAGCATCCTGAACGTGAGAAGATTTACATATTCTTAGAGGAACTTACTGCAAAGTTGATTGAAGCTGGCTATGTGCCTAATATGGCTTCTGTTCTCCATGATGTTGATGAGGAAGAAAAGAAAATGACCTTACAAGTTCACAGTGAGAAGTTGGCTGTTGCATTTGGGGTCATGAATACAGTTCCTGGTTCCGTGATCCAGGTAATGAAAAATCTTAGGGTTTGTGGAGACTGTCATACTTTTATTAAACTTGTCTCAAAAATTGTTAATCGAGAAATTGCAGTAAGAGATGCAAAGCGGTTTCATTACTTCAAGGAGGGCTTATGTTCATGTGGAGACTATTGGTAGCATATCAAATCATTAAAACGAAGAAAGAGATAATGTAAAATATTGATTCGTTTGACTTGAATAAGGAACCAGAGCATTTGGATTTTGGAACTGCCATGACAAGCTGCCATTTCAGCATTAAAGATGTATGAAGTAACTCCAGCATGACTTGGTTCTGAATTAAAGCAGAAACAGTTCAAACCTATGTATCTCAGAAGAAGAAAAGTGAATCTCCTAGTGTAAAATATTGATTCGTTTGACTTGATTAAGGAACCAGAGCATTTGGATTTTGGAACTACCATGACAAGCTGCCATTTCAGCATTAAAGATGTATGAAGGTGACTCCAGCATGACTTGGTTCTGAATTAAAGCAGAAACAGTTCAAACCTATGTATCTCAGAAGAAGAAAAGTGAATCT
>JAOQMR010000007.1:14607049-14619102 GCA_027563865.1 Erythroxylum pelleterianum
TGTAGTACAAGCAATGTTGTTAGTAAACACACCTTGAAATAATGTAATGTTATTGTGCGTGTTATTTGCTACACCAATTCTACTATTGCTAGAAGTTTGGCATGGGTTTTTATCTTCATTTTGAACAACAAACACTGGAGTTGATCATTACTGTATGTTAGAGAAATACCTTAATAAAAAAGAGAAAATTGTTATAACTTAAATTATGTGAATTTATATAACAATAAATTTTTTAAAACTTACGAATGAATTTGAATAAAATTATAAAAAGAGAAATCAGATAGATAAAGAGAATTGAAATATTGATGACAAAGAATTTTAAAACTAATTTATTTATGTGAATGTCAAAAAAATAATTCTTTAATAATTTTAAAATTCAATAATGAATAAACAAAAGTGATAAAAACTGAAGGGGGTAGTAGTTTCGCAAATTTTCCAATTTTACCGTAGATGTCTCTAACACAAACGAAAACAAAAGCAAACAAAAAAAAGCACTAAAAATTTGGTAACGCAGTTCGGCACACCTTACCTACGTCTGCGGGGCCCTCACCCAGCTTAATACTTTCACGAAAGTACAATAGATTTACCCAAGGCTTTACTGAGCCGACACTACTCAACTATTGATACTATCTCTCAACCTCACTTCCTATGAAAGAATTTCACACCCAATAACACGACCGACTCGTGTTAACTTCGTCATAGGATTTTTCTAAACAACTTTTAATTAAAAGACAATAAATAAAAATAACTGAAGCAATCAATCAACTAAGAACAAAACAATGATATACTTAAGATAAAAGAAAGACTTTTCTATAGTTTCAACTTCCTAAAATACATATATATATGAATAAATTGTCCACCAGTTGGACTGATTCACACCAGCTTCAGAACAAGACCACAGCTGCTCAATTAACCAAAGATGCACAACAAAAACATGCATGCAGTGCTCAACTATCTTCTAGTCGAAAACCCATAGTCCAGCTTCAACAACTCCAGTTAAACCATATAGGACACTACACACATCATGTATATTTCATGCTCAATTCCAGAAGAACAACTCTAGGAAATCAAAAGTTAAACCATGATGTATGCATTTCCAAAACATATGCACGACTTCAGCTATATATTTTCCAGAAATCAATTGACGCCCACTACACCGTTGATCCAGCACCCACCGAATCCACCTCTGCCATTGATAAATACATTCACGATACTCACTAGCAAGAACTCTTGACCATCGCGCAAAACAAATTCCCATTATCTTTTTTTTCACAAAATCCAGCAATACACCTATTTACCTCACCCACGTAATCCATCATATTTCTTGTCAATATACATATTAATTAAGGATAGGACTCTATCACAACTAGAAGATTATCATCAATAGTTTTTTGAATCCATGTCATTATCTAATTAATATCTTATATGTCCAATTAATAAATAAGATGCCAAAACTAAATAAAAAGATATATACTATATATCTTAACAATCTCTCCCTTTTTGGCATTTTTTGTCACATAGTCAAAACTTCCCCTAAAGGAGATAATTGGATATATAACCATCAAATGCACAAATCCATTCTCCCCCTTGGGACAAAAAGATGCCAAAAAGTATGACGAATAGTCACACATATACCTTGAAATCTTCCTTTGAATGAAACATTCACCATAAACAATCTGATATCTCCCCCTTGGGACAAAACATTGTCAAAACTAAGAATGCCCTCAACACAATCAATCTCAACAAATAAAGTAACATAAAAATTAGTAGTAGGTTCAGTGGAAGAATTATAAGCACGTGACAATTTACCACCAATCAATACATATGCCAACATATCATTACTTACTTCAATTCCATCTTCATAAGACTGATCAAATTCATAAACCCAAGCAAATAAAGATGAGTGTTGCCAGTGTAGTGAGATAGAGAGATACCCATACTGATAAGAAAGCTGAAGAGTGTTCGGTGGAGTCAAATAGAAGTCACAATACAATCTACTAAAAAGATGGGACGACAATAGCAATATAAAAACTAGGGGCCGTTTGGTTCTACTTTTGTTTTTCTATTGTAGTTTTTAGTTTCCGTTGGTAATTTTCAGTTTTTTGTTTCTTTTTTTCAAATAAAAATAAAAACCTGTTTGGTTGTTAATATTAATATAGTTATATTTTTATCACTGATAATAATTACATATTAGATAAAATTATTTTAAATGAATAAATTTATTTAATCTCTTATATAATATTTATTAACAACTTATTAATCAAATTATGTTGTTTTAATAAAATAAATAATTTAAAATTAATATTTATTTGAAATATATTTTAATTATTAAATCAAATTTTATTTGAATATTTATATATTTTAAATTTAATTATATTCATTAATAATTATTAAAATTTAATCACATATAATTTAATTATAAAACTTAAATAAAATAAAATTATTCATAATTTTAATTGATAAATAATTTAATTTATTAAATATATAATCTTGAATTAAATTATTCATATTTTATTAATAATTAAATAATTAAATAATACATATTTAAATGATAGTAAATTAGATTATGAAAAAAATAGAAACAAGAAACAAAAACCACTTTTTATAGTTTCCATAATTTTTGAAAACTAAAAGAAACCAAAACCAAAAACAGAAACTAAAAACTTAAACAAACAGGTTTTTTTAACTGAATTTAAAAACAAAACCAAAAAATCAAAAACAAAAAATGGAAACAAACACGCCCAAGAACTAAAGAAGACAAGTCTTTTTTTTTTTAATTTTCGTTTTATAAACAACACAAAAAAATAATTCAAGAATGTAAAGTAAACAGTGCCCCTCGAAGAAATTCAAACCTGGCCTTATTACTTGTCATATTATCTTTGTCATCGGTTTCTTATTATGAAATAACTGATTTATCCTCTGTCTGAATAGTTTCTTCACAAGCAGTAACTAACTGTGAATCTAGACAATTAATGGTTTTGCCTTCACAATGTCTTTATGCCTGTAATTGACCATTTCTAATCCAAGTGTGCTTTAGTACCATGGGCTGCTGCTGGAAATTTAATAGAGAGTGTCTAAATTTTCAGTTTTGACCTCTTTGAAAAATCAATAGTAACATCTTGTAGCATCTCGGCCTTATGTGCCCGATAACTCTCCAAAAATGACACATAGGTACAAATCTTCAATTCTTTCTCGATGTTTCTTCTTCTCGGACAGATCTGGACATATCATTTTTCTCCTCATTCATTTTAGAGCACTCACCCTTATAGCCAATGCCTTGAAAATCCCCTTTAACCTTACCAATTTCCATTAACTTTCTAGTTTTTTGTATGCTTCCATCCAACATTCTCAATCTCTTTTTGGTACTTCCCAGCTTCAACTTTGTTTCATTAAGCTCATTTATTGTAGATAACAACTTCTTCTCTAGATCTTGAATGATGTTCTTCATGGAAGAGTTTTCCTCCTTCAACTTCTCATCTTTCTTACATGTTTGGATCCATTTACTATACATTTACTTATAGACTACATAAATACCTTCCTTTTTATCATCTGAAGTACTGTCATCATTGTCATAATCTGAGATTGAGCTTTGAGCTGAATCGTCTACGTTTTTCCCGAAATTTTTCGATTTACTCACTTTTTCGTCTTCAGTTACTTCCTTCTCGATTACTGTTAAACAAGTAACTGAACTTTTTTTGTACAAAGTAACTAACGCAACACTATTGACAACTTCTTCTTCACTTCTGGATTAGTTATCACTCCAAGTGCTCGTATAGGATTCCCTTTTCTCTTCTTCAAAATGTTAGCACACTCTACTTGAACATGTCCGAAGCCTTGATACTCATGGCATTGAATTCTCTTTACCTTTCTTTCTCCCTTTTAAGTTTTCGCTTGTTGTTTAAAGTTGTTATTTGATGAACTCCCGCCATTTTTCCTAAACTCGGGTTTATCCTTTTTCACTCTCTTTAACCACTTACTGAACTCTTATGTTAATAGCTTCATATCCTCATTCTCGTCGGATTCATCTTCTATATCATTCATACCTTTTCCAGTTTCAACTTGTAGTGCCAATCTTTTGCTTCTTTCTTATTTACCCCTTAAAAGATTCATTTCGAAATTTGTAAGAATTCCAATTACCTTCTCTAATGACAAGTCATTGATGTCATGAGCCTCCTCGATTGCTCCAACTTTCGAAATAAATCTTAGAGGTAGTGATCTCAACATCTTCTTGACTAGTTTCAGATTGGAATATTTCTTCCTGAGTTGATGTGTCTGATTCGCTATATTGTGCAATCTTTCATGAAAGTCCCCAATAGTCTCATTTTCATCCATCTTCAGTTCTTCAAACGTCACAGTTAACATCTGTAGTTTTGACGCTATCACATATTGTACCCTTCATGAATAGTTTGCAAAGTATCCAACGCTTCTTTAGCCGATTCACAGGCTAATATCATTGAGAAGCGTCCTTCATCAACAGTACTAAAAATTGCATGCAATGCGTGTGAGTTTCCAAGTGCTTTTTCTTCTTCAGCTCTTGTCCATTGAAATGGATCTTTTAGAACTGTCTCTTTCTTATCGTCAGTAATCATCGGATGTGTCCAGCCATGTAACACCGAGTTCCATCCTCTTGTTTCCTATGCCTGAATAAAGACTCTTATCCTTGATTTCTATGCAGGATAATTGGAACCGTCCAACAGTAGAGGCCTAATAATTGATGCTCCTTCTTTTATGGCCATAATTGCAAAACCTAGATCCACACCAACTTGCTACCAAGTCCTGACTCGATGATCTTGCTCTGATATCAATTGATAAAAACCGAAGGGGGTAGTAGTTTCGCAAACTTTCCAATTTTACCATAGAAGTCTCTAACACAAACGAAAACAAAAGCAATCAAAAATGAAATAATAAAAAGCACCAAAAATTTAATAATGCAGTTCAACACACCTTGCCTACGTCTGCGAGGCCCTCACCTAGCTTAATACTTTCGAGAAAGTACAATAGATTTACCCAAGGCTTTACTGAGTCGACATCACTCAACCCTTAATACTATCTCTCAACCTCACTTTCCATGAAAGAATTTCACATCCAATAACACGATCGACTCGTGTTAACCTCAACAGAGAATTTTTCTAAACAAATTTTAATTAAAAGATAATTAATAAAAATAACTCATGTAATCAATCAACTAAGAACAGAACAATGATATACTTGAGATAAAACAAGGACTTCTATATAGTTTCAACTTCCTGAAATACATCTAAATAATTGTCCACCAGTTGGACTGATTCACGCTAGCTTTAGAACAAGACCACAACTGCTCAATTAATCAACGATACACAACGGAGACATGCATGCAGTGCTCAACTATCTTCCAGTCAGAAACCCATTGTCTAACTTCAACAACTTCAGTTAAACCATATGGGACACCACACACACCATGTATATTTCACCCACACTCCCAGAAGAACAACTCTAGGAAATCAAAAGTTAAACCACAATGTATGTATTTCTAGAACACATGCACAACTTCAGATATATATTTTCTAGAAATCAATTAACTCCCACTACACAGTTGATCTAATACCCCACGGAATCCACCGTTGACCAACACGTAAAACAAATTCCCTTTCTCTTTTTTTTTTCACAAAATCCAACAATACACATATTTACCTCACCCACGTAATCCATCATACTTCTTGTCAAGATACACATTAATTAAGGATATGACTCTATCACAACTAGAAGATTATCACCAATAGCTTTTTGAATCCAAGTTATTATCCAATTAATATCTTATATGTCCAATTAATAAATAAGATGCCAAAACTAAATAAAAAGATATATACTATATATCTTAACAAAAAGTACTGACAACTATCAAAAGTTAACTAAAAAAGAAAAGAAACATCCCTTAAATACTAAACAAAATTAAAGTTTGGAGATGACAAAGTATGGAACAAGAACATATTCTAAATCATGTTCGTTAGGAAAACTTCAGTGTCAATAGACATGAGACACGAATGGTACATGCTTTTGTCTGAAACTGTGGAGATAGATAAAACTACGACATAACTGTATTGAAGACTTATAATCTTTCTATAACACTGTGAAGGTGGACATGGGTTATAATACACTTGTGTTGGAGATAGTTTCTTTTTCTGTAACATTTTGAAAATGGACATAGACTTTGACACAATTGCATTAAAGGTTGTATCTCATAGCTTAGTTTTTTAAAAAAATTATATCAACTGATATACAACTGTATTGGAGGTTATGTTCACGTCCAAGTTTTCTTCCATGTTAACTTGAATTAATTTAACTAAATAGTTCTTGGAGTGTCCTACAAATTTTGATTGACATGTATATGTCTTGGATCAGCCAATTCAAAACATATTTAACTCTCTTACTCCTATCTCTTATAATTAGTCCTATAAACAATAGCAATAGAATCTCTGAATCTTGGCTAGCTGTACTTGCATCATTTCTTCTCTCTTTAAAATAATTTGACTTCGAATCATCATTTACATAAAAAAGAGAAAGACAATAATAATACTTTGTATCGTTAATATTATACTCATATGGAAGCTTAAATTTGTAGATAATACTTCGTATCGTTAATAATAATACTTTGTATCGTTAATATTATACTTCTATTTAACCATCAAGATGAGGATGGTTATTAGTACAAAATAGTAACTTTGTTCCTAATTTACCCCGTAAAACCTTTAAAATGTAACTAAGGAATTTAGTATCCCACTCAGAGAATATACTCCTAAAAAATACATGTTCTCATAATATTTTTCCAAAGAACAAATCAAAAACATTAGTTATGTCATCAATTTTATCATAAGGATAAAATGCTTCATCTTAAAAACCTATCAACTATCACAAATATAGATTCCTTTTTGTTCTTTGACCTTGGTAAACCTATCACAAGATCTATAGAACTATCTACTCAATGTTTCACTAGGTACTAGTAAAGGCTTATACAACCCATATGATAAAGTCCTAGATTTTGCCTTCATATAAATGATGCATTTATCATACACTCGATCTATATCTCGTCTCATTTTAATCCAATAAAAATGTTTGTTTAACATATCTAAAGTCCTTTTAATGCCAAATAGATTAATCGAACCTCATTTTAAACCATTTGTGTGATGCACAAATAACTTATATATAGAACATATAAACACACATAATTTATTTTTATGAAACAAATAACCTTCATGCATGCAAAACTTCTCAAACTCCCCTTTTTTACATATGAAATAAATATTGTTGAAGTCATTTTCATTAACGTATAAATCCTTTATATATTTAAATCTAAATAACCTACCATTTAAGGAAGTGAAAAAAAAAACAAACCTCTGAGATAAGGCATTAACCACCACATTCTCCATACTTTGTTTATACTTAATAACATATAGAAATGTTTTAATGAATTTCACCCATTGGACATGGTGTTTATTTAACTTACCTTGCCCTTTAAGGTGTTTTAATGACTCACATTCGATATGTATCAAAAATTTCTTAGGTCATAAGTAATATTATTATATCTCTAATGTTCTCACTAATGCATAGGTATCTTTGACATAGGTTCAGTAGTTCAAAGTTGTTCTATTAAGTTTCTCACTAAAATAGGCTATTAGCCTCTTGTCTTATATCGAAATAACTCCAATACTTAATCTTATGGCATCATACTCTCAAAATTTTTAGAAAAGTCAGGTAATGCTAACAAAGGTGTTCAATATAATTAGAGATGGTCAAAGGACTCGAGTTAAGCCTAAACTACCTTAAAGTTAATGAGTTTAGCTCGTTGACTAAGTTTTAAATCGCGTTTGATAATTTTTTAATTTTTATACCTTTTTTGGGTTTAAAATTCATAGTCTTGACTAGTTCAAAGCCTGATTTATATATTAATCATCCATCCTTAGTCTTTCTCTTAGCATCCATTCTTCATCCTTCTCAATCGTTTCTTTCTAATCAATGACATTACAAAAGAAGAGAATCTTATAGTTAGAATTATCAAGTATAAATAGGGAGACTCAATTTCTAGAGTGGGTGCAAGAATGTTAGAGTACAATAAGGGAAATCTATCTAATATATGCCATCTAGAGAAGAAACCATCTCAGAACACGACCAAAATCACCATTTTTTTATCATTACATGGCACCTTCCTTAAATGAACACATTATTCAGTAACTAGAGTTTAGTTATTGATATTTAATGATGCAAAATTTGGATCTTTGGCAATGAAAAGAGGTCGATGATAAGTCTAGAAAGTTTAAAGCTTTAATAGAACAAATGGAGTCAGATTAGAAGCTAAATGATTCAGGCTTTGGGTGGGTTTTATAACTCCCTAATGCCTAATAAAGCTAGGACTCAATGCCACGTTAAGACTTAAAACTAGGCTTGAACCACCTATTAAGGGCTTGGAGCTAGACTTGAGGCTTAACTTGTTATTAACCCTAAACTTAACTTATCTTTAGTGACATTAAATGTGCTCCTACTCATTACTCAAATAAAACCCTATAGGTATCTTAATAATATTACTAAGTTGTGTGACAATTATATTAAATTATCTAACAAATATTTAATAGAAACTATTCAAATTGTGAGAATTCTTTCCCATAATTATGAATTTAGATCTCGATCGCTCCCTAATTACTTATAACTTTTGCACTTTAAGCAAAAAATACATTTTTTAAAGTTAGGATACAACTATTCTTTCTTTAGTAGGTCAAGCACTCAAACTCAAGTGATAAATATACATTTTTAAATGTTTAATATACACTAGAATGTCATTAGAGTAAATAATTATAAACTTGCCTATATATGCATGTAATACATGTTTCATTAATCTTATGAAAGTACTAGGTATATTAGTAAGTTCAAATGACAAAACCAACCACTCATACAACATATATTTAGTCTTAAAGGCAATTGTTCATGTATCATCGTTTCTCATCCTAATATAGTAATACCTAATTTTCAAATCTAGAAAATATATAATAACCATGTAATTTATTAAATATATTAGCTAACTTAGAAATAGGATTTCAATGCTTTATTGTTATGTTTTTGATAGCTCTATAGCTCTGCAATCAATATATATCCACAAATTTTTATCCTTCTTAAGCACTAAAATTAGTAGAACTATACAACTACTCATGTTCTCTTTACGTACTTTTTAGCAATTAACTCTTCTACTTGTCTTTGTAGCTTCTTTGTTTGTATAAATTGTTCTTATAAGTGGATTTATTAGGAATGACAACCCCAAGTATAAAGTAGATTTGATGCTCGATCCCTCTAATGGATTATGTTGTTAATTAGCGCATCCTTATACTCTTACAAAAAAAAAATCAACATTAGGAAGAGATATATCGAGCTCTTTGATATTAGGATAACCCTCTTTGTATAAAAGTATAATCATAGGCTGGTTAGTATGAAAAGTGTTCCTAATATCACTTTTTTTTCATAACAACCCATTCGTTTCTTTATTATTCTTACTGCTAACTCTCTCTCTCTCTCTCCCCCTCATTTGGAGAACTCGGTCTCCCTCTCTTTTCCTCTCATAACTTATTCTCTCTCTAACTCTCTCTTTTAAGCTCTGCCCCTCACTTTCTTTCTTTTCTCTTTCATTCTTTCTTTATTGTCTACTTGACTAACTAACTCTAAATAAGCTTTAGGATCGTTCCTACTATTAAAGAAAGGTATCGTCATATTAATGATGCTAATATTTCGATCCACTCCTTCTCAAACTTAGGCTCCTTGCTTTACTCTCAATTATACTAAACTCCTCTTTGAGTCCTAAACTTGCCCTATTAACTTCAAAGGCTATATGATTGTCATTAGTATTAAGTTCATCATTCTCTCCCATGATTATGAAATCGAGGTTGTCATCTCCTTTACAATTCAAAATTTGTTGTAATTACTTCTCCTGAATACCCTTCACCTTAGAATATATTACATTCATCCTCTTAAACTATTATTGCATGTCCTAAAATACATATGAGTTATCCCTCTCCTTTTACATGTTAAAATTCCTTTAAGAGACATATATGAAAATTGTAAGAAAAAGTTAATAAAGAAAATTATACTCTCAAGGATGACAAATTCTTATGTTTCACTCTTGTTTAATACCTTTTTTTAAGGTTAATCTAACACTCTACCTCTTAAAGATTATAAATTACTTGTGTTTCACTCATTTTAAAGCCTTTTTTTGATGCTAACCTTATGTTATACCTCTCAAAGATGACAAATTACTCGTGTTTTACTCTTTTTCATACCATTTTAATGGTAATCTCATACTCTTTTATCTTTTCCACTCATTACTTCTTCCACATATTCTTTAAAAAACTAAACCAACTCAAACAAAGACTTCAACCTAGTAGAGTTTAATTGAATTAATAAACAAATGGTAGAGAAAAAAGAATTAAACACCCAAGTAAGAAATTCAAATAAAATATGAAAATAATAGCAAGAATGTCAAGTTAAGCTAAAAAAAATTTGTGCTACCGTTCCCACGCGACTTTCAATTTATTTTAATTTTCTTTTGATAGAAATAATAGGTTTCAAAGCAATAGTAATGGAAGGCCCAAAAACAAAGGATTGGAAAAGAAAAATCCTAACACAATAAATATAAATAAGTAAAACCTTAAATGAGACAACGAAGAAAGAATAATTTGATTTTTTGTTGAAACTTTAGATAATTTTTTTTTGGGAAAAAACATAAAAAATGTAATAAAGAAAATTGAAATTTAGAAGATTAGATTAGAATAAAATAATATGAATAACAAAAAGATAATCACAGTTGATTTAGAGCCCAACTTTGATATCAAATGATGTGGACCCACTTAGGAATGATCACTAAATAACTTAAGTTTGAACCAAATACAAGAAAGCTAAATAAAATATATAAAAGTAATGACTCATTAATTATAAAGGATCAAGAACTAAATTCATTAAGTAATTGAATGCCATATACAAAGAATTCTTTGATAAGTTTGAAGTTTGATAAAGAAAAAGGAAAAAAAATGCACTCACGACTCTTAATAAATAAAGATTTCAAAAGTGAAAAGAAATATCTCTTAAATATTAAAAAAGGGTTTTAAGTGACCTAGGACATAGCCATGTTCTAGATTGTGGTCACTAAAGAAATTTTAGTACAAATAAATATAATATGGGACACGCTTATGTCTAAGATTGTGGATCTTTCGGTGATTTTATGAAAATATAAGCAGGCTCTAACAAGTCTATGTTGAAGATTATGGATCTTTCTATAACTTTGTGAAGATGGACACTGACTTTAACACATTTGTATTGAAGGTTATATCTCATAATTTTTTTTTTCATAAAGCTATACGAACTAGTACATAATCTTATTCATGTTCAAGTCTTCTTCCATATTAACTTTAATTAAGTTAACCAACGGTTCTCCTTCTTTTATATCCATTAAGCCTCTAAAAATAGCTTTAGAAGATATACACGTATATAAAGATAGAAGGTAGGAGATATAAAATAAAAATAATGAGAAGTTATGATAGTTAAGATAAACAAAAATTTTATGATTTAAATAAAAATAATATAAATCTTATTGTTTTAGTGTGATTAATAAGATCTCAAGGTGTTAAACATATTCCTTCTTCTGTTCTGCATTAGAACATTGTGTCATGAACATCCTTTCAAATAATGAACATATTTTGGGGACTTATTTTATTTTTAAAGCTTGTTATTAACGTATCTGCAAATAGATTAGGGCAATGCAATACTTGGGTTTTATCTTCAATGAGCTCTTGTATACTGTTTAAGAGAGTATATCAGATAGGGATGAGTACATGAAAGGTTGACTTGTAGACTATTAAAGTAGGCAAATGGTACTTGATATTTTAGAGTTAAAAAATGACTTAATTATTGAGATAAAATATAAAGCCTTTGGTTTGTTAATTGAACATGTGTTTAATATTATGGCCTATCTAAATAGTTCTAGTTGTTTAAGTATGCATTTAGGAAATGATACTCTTTGGTTGGCCACTTTTTCTTCTTATAGG
>JAOQMR010000007.1:14672420-14683200 GCA_027563865.1 Erythroxylum pelleterianum
CTCTTTATTTAATTTGATTAAATTGTTTTGTGTGTATTAATTCTGTGATTTTATTGTAGAACTCTACGAAAAGCTTTTAAGATCTATTCAACCCCCCTTCTAGATCGCTAACAAATAACATTAGATTTTTCTCTCCCCTCCACAGCAGCTTGATTGAAGGAGAAAATGTAATTATTTCCAAGATATTGAAAACAATTTTGAAGAAAGACAAGAAAAACAACAAAACTCAGCTCGTGATCCGAACACATAAAGGGAACTAAGAAGGAAAGGAAGGTGTAAAATTTCAACCTGCTGGTAGACACGGTATCACCGATAGAAAGCCTCACATAACGGCGTTGAATAGCGTTGAGAGCTAATTGATTGGCACGAATGCTTTAGGATAAATACGAAGAGTATATTTAGCTCACATTCTATATGCGTAAAAAAAGAAAAAAGGAAAAAAAAAAGAATTTTTTTTCTTTTTAAGAAATAGGACTTGGGAGATCCCATGGCTCGGACTTGTAGATGTCGATGACAGATATAACATCGATTCGAAGAGGTTTTGATGGTGACCTTTTGTCTCAGGTAGTATCGGACTAGTTCCTCATCAGTAGGGCAAAATCGAAATCCTGGAGCAAGAGAAGTTGCCATCAACCTAATAATTTCCTGTGAGTAATTAGGGTTTTAGAAATTAGGGGAATTTCCAATTAGGTTACAAAAACGCACACCCAAGTAAAGCACAAAGCAAAATGAAGGAGAAAATGAAAGAGAAAAGAATAAGAGAAGACTGCGATGAAGTGGGGATGAGATGAGTCAATGAAGCGGGGAAGGATTTCACTTGTCAACACCATCCAAGCCAAGGACCATTGATCATCGTACTCATCGTACAGAACTACCTAGATGGCTTGCAAAGAAACCCTCGCATAGCGGAGTTAAATAGCATTGAGACCTTCCAAGGAACCCTAAAACGCTCAAGCAAGTTCACTAATCGGTAAAAAACAGGAAGATAATCACGCCTCTAAATTTTTGGATAGACGCTTGGGGTACTCTGGTTAATGGGAAGAGTTATTAATCGGTGAAGATGAAGAGAAGAGAGATTGGAGAGTGAAGTAAGAGGAGGACCAACTGTGGAGAATGACAGGAAGCCGAAGGAGAAAGAGAGTAGAAACTTCGAGAGTGAAGGGGACGAGATTTAATTAACGAAGAAACAGGCAACTGTAAGATTAAATGGACGGTTTGGATGGGTTGCGTGGTCGTCCATCCCAACTCGTCCTTTATATATATACTTAATAAAATCACATCATGCACTTCAATAGAACGAAATTCAACGTTACATATCACAAATTTAAAAGCTCCATGCATTGACCAAACCATTGACAGTGGATATATTAAGAGAAAAGAAAATAGAAACTACAAATAACTCATCAAGTTCTTATTATATATCTAAGACTTTTTTTTAAAAAAATATATCTAAGACTTTGAAACATCCAAAATGAATATTATTTATCAATTTTTACTAATTAAAAAGAAGCAAACTAGAGATGGTAAATTTTACAAAGCTTTAGAATTTGAACTAAAGGTCTTCATCTAATGTTTATCAAAATATTTAAATAAAATTTTAATGTTATTTATAATATTTTTAATACTAATAACATCTTGCATCCTAATAAAGTTACCTTTTATTAGTTCTTAATAACTAGGTTGTTTTAGAAATGATCTTTTTAGACATGAGCTAAAGTGGTATAAAATATAATTGCTAGAACTTATTTAAACCTTTAGTATTATATAGTGATGTAAATAACATCTTTGATTTTAAAAATTACTACTTGGTACAAAATAAAGTCATCTCCATTCTTAATATGTCAACTTTTTCATCAAAAGTTTAGTTGTTTCACAAAACCACAAATACTAATATAAGTCATCCAAACCCAAGTTGTTTGTGGATGTCTGGTTCTTAAAAATTAAGCAAAACGATCTAGTAAGAGTTATCTAAATAAATGACAAGGATATATTATCCATTATTTTTTATTTATTTATCATATAAGAGTTGATTTTATTGAGTTCATTATTATAATGAATGAAATCATTAATTGTAGTCTTGTTAGGGCAGTTATATATTTTTATGGCCATCTATATCATTCATGTTAGTTACTAGGTATGCCTTCCATAGAGTAAAATGTAGGAGGTATCATTTGGTTACTAACTCCAAAAAGATAAAAGTAAGGTTTAAATATTGTAACATAAATAAGTGTTACTAAATTATAAACATAAATTCAATTAGACCATGGGAAGTGTCATGCAATCTACACTAAAGTTATATTTTCACATTTAAATTTGATGTGATGACAACTAAGTCAGCCAATCAGGTTATTCAAGAAATTTTCATTGAACACCTCTTATGCAATATATCTTAAGGATTATTTCAAATAGTATGAAGGATTGTTTCAGATAGTATGAAAGAAAATACAAAGTAAATTATGAAAATATACTTACATTAATGTTAAAGAATGACTATAACATTTAGATAGAGCTTACACAATTTCTTTTTTTTTTGTTCAACTTCATGTTCATATTTATAATAAGGTAATAAGGATAGTTACAAGTGGTTGCATTGTCCTATTTTAGGTACTTATGTTGTTACTATCGTATTATACAATTAAGTGTTTTGGATCAAGAAAACTATTATTTGTTTATTCAAACAACATGTTTTTTAAAGAGAAAATTTAGATATAACTATTAGATAACTGCCATTGAATTAGTTCACCATAAAACTAAGTGAATTTTAAATTTTGTACATAGTCATTATAACATTATCAATGTCTTGCCAAGGTTGGGTAGGATTTTACTAAGACCATATACTTGTTGAATTGCCAAGTGATGCCTCCACGTAACTACTAAAGATAAACTATCAAAACCTAATCAGTTTAAGTATCCAACTTATATTACACATAATAGAGTTTTTAACTTTCCTTTTTTTGGCATGCAACCATTATACATTAATGTCTTGGCTAACAAGTAGAAAGAGTCATTACTTGATGCCAAATACATCTAAAGATTTTAATAGGTTAACATTTCTCCCCCACCAAAATGAGTTGATGACCTCGTCGGGAAGAATCTAAGTTAAGCATTAATCTTATGTTTGGATTGTTGTAAGGATATGTCTCTTTGCTAAGATTTTTAAAATTTCAAGACTTTGAAAGAAGTAGGCATTAAAGACATTATGGCCTAGGGCTTTGTTGGGATTAAGCTTAAAAACCACTCTTAATGTCATCAGTAGTAAAGGGCTTAAATAGAAGTTCAATTTGCTATAAAGATAATTAGTTAGGGAATAAGGAACTAATTGAATCAACTAAAGGATTAACCAGAAGGAGTTCCTAAGATGTCCTTGAAGTAAATCATAGCATGTTATAGAAGCTTCTTTTGATTGCAAATTAAAGCACCTGCTTCGATCCACAATTTAGTAATTATATTCCTCAATCTCCTAGTTACTAAGGATTGATAAAAGAAGTTGGTGTTGCAGTCTCCTTCCTTGATTCTATGAACTTTTGATTTTTGGGAAATTAATGAAGAAAGAGCATCCAAAGCTTTATTATACATTGAAAGAGAAAAATCTTGAGCAATAAGAAGTACTTGTAAACGTCCATCTAGTATAAAGATAGTTTCTTCTGAGCTTCTTCAATAACTTTTATCGTCTCAAATTATGATATAAGCAATTTCTTTAGTTAAGCTTAATACTTATTAGCATCTTATAGAATTTGTAAAAGGCAAAATCGTAGACCTTCACCTTAAGCCCCTCCTCTAATGCCTCTTAGGTTCCTTCAATATTGCATAGGAAATCTAAAAACCTAAAAGGAAAAGCACATTTGAAGCCATCACGAAGATCATGTATCTCTATTAAAAAGTAATTAAAGTAAAAAGGTTTGTTGTAGTAAGCTCTATAACCTTGAAATTCCTGAGTCCACTATAAGTTAGCAACTGTCCTATCCATTTTTTTCCTTATGAATCGAGACCCCTCCTTTTTATTACTTTATATAAAGAAACTACCATTAGATTTGAGATCTGCCATCTCAAGGTTAACAAAGCTCAATTCTTTACGAGGCTTACTTACACATTTGGTACCTTTAGATTTTAAAGCATAAGTTATGCATTTAAAATCCCTTACATCATCTATGGTTCCTTAATGTTGCCCTTTAACCTCAATAGTTCATTCTATAATATAGATCATTGGCAAGCAAAACTAGATGAATATATAAAGTTAAACCATTATTTTCCTTTGCCTTCAATACTCACTCACATATGAAATGATTATTAAGTGGTTTTTATTCCTAAAATGCTCTAAAAAGACCTAGGCTATCCTACTCGCAAGTATATGAGATAGTTGTAGTTGATAACCCAGGGTCGTCTCTCACGGAGATGAAATTGGTCAATTTAAATTAAGTTTGAATTAAAAACAAAAACAATGCAGTCCTAGAAATTATATCCCGATTGTTGAGTGAAAGTTTTTAAGGAAAATTACGAAATTAAATTGAAAAATAGACATAATCAATTAGGAGCAAAGACAAATAGATTAATCGAAGTGGAAAAACTCTTGAGAATTAATTTCACTAATTTATTCTCCTATGCATGATTAAGGGAAAATGATTGGATTGATATCTTACTAAAATTAATAGTTGGGTTCTAAATCAATTCGAATAATGAACTAGTCTAACTTTCATATTCAACAAGTTATTATCTGAATTAATTATGAAAACCTGACTACTAACTACTGTTAAGTCAAAATGACTTTACGATTAATAATTTTGATAACAAGCAAAAAACAAACGAATGAAAAGCAGACAGAACAAACGAAATGAAACTAGACGATAACCAAGACAAATGAAGTCTAAAGAAAAGCAGACAGAAGAGAAAAGCAGACGGAAGCGAAAAGCAGACGGAAGCGAAAAATAGACGGAAACGAAAATCAGACGCTACAAAAAAGATAGAAGCATCAGTCTGAGATAGATAGAACTCAACTGAATAACCGTTTCTTTAAAGAATCAAGAAGCAATTATCAAGAAGCAGTTAAGACGAAGGCTATAAATAAGAAGTCAGAGTCGAAGAATACAAGTGACTGAAATCATTACAAAAGCGTAGCGATTGTTGTGAGAAATCTCTGTTCGGAAAAATTAAGAGTTATTACCTTTCTATAACAAGTTTCAAAACATTATCTATGTGAAAGTGATACAGATAGCCTGAAGAGGCTAAGAGTAAAAGAATACTCAGTGTATAGAGACCTGAAGAGGTTCAGTGAAAGAATACTTGTAAAAGTTTTGAGAAGTTAGTGAAATCTCAGAAAGTCATCTGAGGACTGGACGTAGCCCACGGTTTGGGGTGAACCAGTATAAAAACTACTGTGTCAAACTCTCTCAAATACTCTCTCTCTCTCGCATTCGTATTTCTCAATAATACGTATTACGAAAGTCTTAGAAACTTTTACAAACGAGATTTACATTAGTTCTTTAACAAAGAACAAAGTCATTTTTTTAAAAACGGGGTTTAAAGAAAAAGTTTAACACAATTCAACCCCCCTTCTTGTGTATCTTGATACTATTATTAAACATTGTATTAACGTGTGATTCACTTCACGTGCATTCCTAGACAAGTATTTTCCCCTCACTAAAAATACAAAAGATGGTAAGAGAAATCACAAACTCCCAATAGAGAGATGGGAATCACTTTACGAGGCATGGGAGAGATATAAGGATTTACAATAGAGGTGTTCACACCATAACCTACCAAAAGAATTCCTTTTACAGATCTTCTACAATGGAGTCAATCCACCCATGAGAGGTACCATAGATGTAGCATTGGGTAGATCACTTATGAAAAAGACTGTTGATGAAGCAGAGGAGTTGCTTGAAGAAATGTCTAGTAATAACTGTTTGTGGATGAATAACAGGAGTAGACAACCCACAACCCTTTGTGAGAAAAGGGAGCTTTAGTTGTTGAACCAATTACAGAAATGCAAGCTAAGATCAACAACTTGACTCGACAGCTGAACAATATGAAAGCTTCTTCTTCAGCCCCTATTAAGGCCATTCAACAAAGATTCGAGCTATGCGATCAGGACAATCATGATACCAACGACTGCTTCCTGATGCAAGGTAATGAAACGAAGCAAGTTCAGTATATGGGAGCACAATTTGGTCATGGTAGAGGAGGGAACAACCTTATTCGAACACGTACAATCCTGGGTGGAAAAATCATCCAAAATTTTCATACAATGTTGTAGGTCAATTCTGACCTTAAAGGCCATCCGGTTTCCAGCAAGAGAAACCAAATTCGACAGAAGCTAAATTAGATAAAATCTTAGAGAAACTTGGAAGCTTAGATGATGCTCAAAGAGTTTGGAAGATAGATTCGAACAAGTAACAATGAATTATGCTTCATCTATCCACAAATTAGAGGTTTAGTTGAGCCAATTGTCAAATGCTTGTCTGCACAAGGTGTAGAAAGTCTCCCAAACAGTTCTGCCTTAAGATCGAGGGAGCAACTAAAAGCCATCACATGTTGAAGTGGGAAGGAACTTGAATAACCCACAAAGACGAAAGTTGCAAACCCTCCTCCAATTTAGAAAGACCAAGAAAAAGACAAAGATGTGGACATAAGTGAATACCCTCCTTATGTTACCCCTCCGCTATATCCACCCAAAATTCCATATTCTCAATGAATGCAAAAGACTGAATTGGATGCACAATTTGTGCCACGTATGGAAAAAGTAAATACGTTGCATATTAATCTTTCATTTGTCAAGGCTTTAGAACACATGCGCAAATATGCTAAGTTTTTTAATGACATATTATCAAAGAAGCGTACTTGGGAAGATAACCAAACGGTAGCTTTAACAGGAACTTGTAGTTCAATAGTAACTAACCAAATGCCATCTAAGCTGAAAGATCCAGAGAGTTTCATGATACCTTGTGTAGTTGGTGAATTTGAATTCACAAAGTGTCTTTGTGATTTAGAGGCAAGGATTAATCTTATGCCCTTGTTGATCTTCCTTAAATTAGGGCCAGCCAAAGGCAAGCCAACATCAATGCTAATTCAGATGGCTGATTAATCCATCAAAAGATCGTTTAGATTGGTGGAAGACATTTTAATGAAAGTGGACAAGTTCCTTATTCCTTTGGACTTTGAGGTTCCGAACTTTGAGGAGGATAAGAATTGTCCACTAACTTTTAGGTAACCTTTCATGAACATAGGAAAAGCATTAATCGATGTTCATGAAGGAAAACTAACACTTTGTATTAGTGAAAATCAAGTGGAATTTAATATGAACAAGGTTTTAAAGAATTTGAAGGAAAGCAACGCATGTATGAAAATTGGCATTATCGATAAAAGTATGCAAGAACAAATAGAGAATTGTGTTACAAAGGTGAAATCAATAGAAGTGGAGATAGACTATGCAGTAGAAAAAGAGAACGAGGATAAGTCTAAAGGAGCTGATGAGATGAAGGAGTTGGATGTTCAAACTCATCAAGACATACTAGTCTGAACCGAAGCACCTATACCACCCTCAATAGAGAAACCACCCTCTTTAGAGCTTAATCCTTTGCCTACACATCTTAGATATACATTCCTAGGTGAAGGTCAAACTTTACCCATCATCATTTCTAACCAAATGGATGAGAAACAAGAGAATAGGGTGGCAACTATTGTTAGGAAGTGAATGAAATCCATAAGATGGCAAATATATGATATTTGAGGTATAAGCCCAAATGTTTGTGTGAACCAAATAAACCTCAAATAAGGATGTTGAGAGGTGCGGGAACGTCAATGTAGGTTCAACCCCAACATGAAAGAAGTGGTTAAGAAAGAAGTAATAAAACTCTTAGATGCAGGGATAATCTATCCCATATCTGATAGTGAATAGGTCAGCCTGGTATAGTGTGTACCAAACAAAGGTGGAAGGACTGTAATGGAGAGTGACAATGGGGAATTAATTTCAACAAGAATAGTCACGGGATGGGGAGTGTGCATAAACTATCGCAAGACCAACAAGGTGACTAAAAAGGAGCATTTCTCTCTCCCATTCATAGATTATATGGTAAAAAGAGTGGATGGTCACTTATTCTACTGCTTCTTGGATGGTTACTTAGGATACGATCAGATAGTCATATACCCCAAGGATCAAGAAAAGACCACGACATGTCCTTATTATACCTTTGCGTATAGACAAATGCCTTTTAGATTATGCAATGCCGTAGCTTTTAAAAAAATGTGTAATGCCTTTCTTCGCATAAATGATTGAGAATATAATGGAAGTTTTTATGGATGATTTTTCAATTTTTGGAGACTCTTTCGAGATGTGTCTGACCAATTTGGATAGGGTACTCCAAAGATGTGAAGAATCACCTTTAGTGATGAATTGGGAGAAGTGTCACTTTATGGTGCAAGAGGGGATAATGCCCAGGCAGAAGATTTTACACCAAGGATTTGAAGTGGGTAGAGTGAAAATGGAAGTTATAGAGAAACTCCCACCTCCAATCAACATCAATGGTATACAAGGATTCTTAAGCCATTCTAGGTTCTACCATCATTTTATTAGAGATTTCTCACAAATTGCAAGACACAAATTCGTTAGTCAAAAATGCGCCTTTCGTTTTTGATGAAAATTATTTATCTGCATTTAATCAATTAAATGAGGAACTAACATCAGCCCTATTCTTAACATCACCTGATTGGATACTCCCATTTAAGGTCATATTCGATGCGAGCAACCAGGTATAGGTTGCATTTTGGGTCAAAGGAGAGAAAAAAGATTGCATGCGATATACTATGCAAGCAAGGCCCTTACAGGACCTCAACTTAATTACACCACCATAGAAAGGGAATTACTCGTAGTGGTGAATGCATGTGACAAGTTTTAGTCATACCTCTTAGGGTCTAAAGTGATCATATTCATTGACCATGCTGCTTTAATCCTTCAATGGATGCTACTATTACAGGAGTTTAATATAGAAATATGAGATAAGAAAGGAGTAGAGAATGTGATTTTAGACCATTTATCATAAATGGAAGGAGGGGAATTCGAGCAAAGTGAGGATATTAATGAGAACTTCCCTGATGAAACCTTAATGCTACTTAATAACCTGGCGATACCATGGTTTGCTAATATCGCAAATTATGTTGCCAGTGGTAAACTTTGTTGGGTTTTGATCTTGCATTGCATGCATCAAAAATAGAAAAAATAGCAGAAATATAAAACAAAACTCAAAAAACTAGGAACTTTCAAGTGCCATTAGATGTAACTTGAACAAAACATAAGCTTAAGATGTGTACCTTACAATCTCCTTTATTCTTCATTGTATTCACCTCTTCGGGTTGTTGTAAACCACAATGACCAAAGGTGGACGTCTTTAATGATATCCACATGAAGAGTGAAGCTTGAAACCTCTTAGAAAGAATGACTACAACACACACAAAGTGCTAGCTTTGTGATGTATTCTTTGAGAGAAGTGTTTGTAGAGAGTGAGAGAAGATGATGAACACGTCACCAAAAAGTCTCTTTCTTTCACACAACACTTGCATGAAAATTGATGTTTCTTACACCGTTTGGCCTTCCTCTAACCCCCAACATCAATGGAGCGTTAGTAGGAATTAAGTAATTTTTTTAATCCCACTTAATTTAGCATGAAACTTCCACCACTTCTTTAAAGGGTAATTTTGTCATCTTTCTTATTAAAGGTTAATTTTGCGATCTTACCTAATAAGTAAGATTCTCATGTGTCATACGATTCACAATCAAATGATCCTAAACTACCACACTTTTGTATCTTAGTCATGTATCTCTCATATCTTGGATCCCCATCCAAAACCATTTTACTCATTCTTCACATCTTTAATGCGTGTGACCCATTAGGTTCCTAGTTATGTTTGCCACTTGAATCAACACTTAATTCAAGCAAGTCATGAGTGCTGTCTAGCAACACATCATGACCTCAATTGACCGAAAAGTTAGTGGTTTGACTACTAACGCTTCCATAGACAATGTTTCTGTGCAATTCATCCTTTCACCATCTATACCCCACTTGGTTCAGAGTATGGTTAAAGTGTCAACTCCCACCATACTAACTACATCACACCTAGCCCAAGTATGTTAGTTCTTGTCCCTGAGGCTCATTACTTAATTGGATATGCCACTGAAGACTATCTTTATGACATTTCCACTCTGACTAGAGATTCCCAAGTAACGACCTCCTTCTAGTAGGAGTGGTGAATCCTTTATCGGCTAATCAATTACCTTCGAATACCACAAGATACACCCAATCACCACCCTATAAGCAACCTCTAAAAGGCAACGAGGAATGGAGTCAAAGTATAGGATTAGTATCCAAGATATCCTTAAGTACCTTAAGTATAAGGATATTTATACCATTGCTATGATGAGACTATCATTGACACTATAATAGATTATCCATATGATTGTCTCGTAGCAGGTCATCCAATGTACTTATTATTCTTAGCAAGCATCTAAATGTTAACTCTAAACAACTCATGCTTACAACTTATGATATCCACTGCTTGATATAATCAAGGAGTATAACATGTCCTAGTCTGTCTGGATTAATAATATTTTATCTTATTAATCCTATAACTAGGGACAATTTAGATACTAATATAATTACACATGATAGGAATCTCATTATCATGATCTCATCATGATTTCCCTCATGCTATGTAAGTATTAAGGACTTCATTAATTCTATTTAAGATCACTATCAATTCATAAAGAACATGAACATCAAATTAATGAAAAAGC